>JBBPQU010000987.1:0-12336 GCA_038092655.1 Boletus sensibilis
CATGTTTTTACAAGTTCCCTGGCTCTCTGAGTATTTTCCCACGCACTTTCTACTTCATCTTATTTCCCCTGGACTCAATCCTTGAGCTACCATTTCGTAAACCTGGATATATAGTGTATATCATGTGTACTAGAGTCCTGGATAGTTGCCCTGATCATACATGTCATACATCACTTTCTATACCCCTATCACTGAAAAGGTGAAAAATGTGTTCTGGGAGACATCAGAGAGTCCTGGGGGTGGGATAAGGTGATGGAACTCAAGGACATATGTGTGTAAAGGTTTCCCATAGCTTATCTGGGCCAGCAAGGCCATCAGTACAACTGCCCTGAGCCAAATGGGGCTAGGAGGAGGTTATGCCATAACATCACTAGTCTTTATCCCTGCTACCTATGCTTCTGGTGTTATTTAGATATATCTAGAAGGTACCTGGGAATGCACTTTACAGGCTGAGATGCCCACTAATTCAAAAATGCAAATGTATTTTCTGTTTTCACTTCTATTTTTATTTGTACCTCATAAAACCTTGTTGGGCTTCATTTAAGCGGTGGGAACAGTCTATTATGATATATATATTATGTACCTACAGCCAGACAATGTGGGAGGAAGGAGAAGGGAAGGGGAATGGAGGAAAAACATACAATGAAGGAGATTATAAAAATGGATATGTGGTTGGAGGAGTGGCTGCTTTTGGTCCGCTTTCTAGCCACTTATATAATGTCCTTCTGTGCCTTGTCACCAGGTCCTGATGAGCTAATAAAAAAAGCGGCTATGTAAGGGAAGGGGTAAGAATAGTAATGTAGGGTTTAGAGTCTGAGCAATGCAGAATTGTAATTACAATGTATTGTGCACAACACTAATGCAGATAATCACCTCTTATAAGAGGTGATTAGCTGCATTAAAACTACAGGGTGGGCTCCTGTTTGGACTTGA
This sequence comes from Boletus sensibilis, assembly GCA_038092655.1. NCBI lineage: Eukaryota > Fungi > Basidiomycota > Agaricomycetes > Boletales > Boletaceae > Boletus > Boletus sensibilis. The sequence goes on from JBBPQU010000987.1 coordinate 934, forward strand.
GGATGGTCTGACTGCTTGGCTCCGATGTTGCTGATGACCAGCAAGGAGAGTAGGCATGCACTTTAGAATATGGCTGCCCTTATCAGTGAGAATCTCTTGATCCACTCTCCAGCTAAACTCATTGATAGCTATGATCAATTGGTGGTGAGTGAATCATGTTGATCAGTCATGAAGTCATGGTATGTATTATCCATCATGTCCACATCTTCACTGTTGAAACAGGTGCATGCTTCTCCTCTAGTATCCATGCTACCTTGTTCCACCTCATTGATGGTGCATTTGTGAATGCTGCTGTTGCTGGCAGCTTGCACCACACTTTGCTGCCTGCTAGGTTAGTGCTTAGACTCTGACTATTTGTGTTCTTGGATTTCTATTGTATGTAGTTGAGTGCAAACAAGTGCTAGTTTATGCAATGAGGCTCATTCAAGGATATCACCTTGTTGATAGACACCTGCACTGCCTCATCATTACTGTTCTCACTGGATTCTTGCAGCTTGGCCACCTCTAGATGACATGTCAGCAAAGAGGAAAGATGATCCAGCAATCACTCAAACTCACTCCTTGCCCTGTCTTTGGATCTCCTGCCTGTTTGCTTGCTCTGATTGCCAGACTTAAGCACTGTCATCCTTGTACATTGAGATCATCTGAAGCTTCACTGTCACCAAGCCAAGTTGCTCATCCAGTCAACCCTGGGTCATATGCTTGCTCATTGGTTCTGGAAAGTCTAAAGGATATAGAAAATCCATCTCATTTTTGCATTCAGTGTTTATGTTGTACTTGACATTAGTGTTTTAAGATCTGGTTGCAGAACTGCAAAAAGATTAGCAACCAAACCTGCTTGCTGGTCAATTGGTTGTGGTCTGGTTGTCTTTCTATTTGTGCAGGTGGTAGAATTGACTGCCAACCATTTGTGGCTGGTCTTTTTGAGGACCAGTTGGATTATAAATACCAGGAGCATACTCACAGATATTGGTGATGCAGCCATACCGATACATGCAATTTACCTATCTTCAAATATGCAACCCAACTGATATGTCTATTTGTGCATTTTTTGACATCTATTATTTTTATTCATATACTTTAAAAATACCACAAAAAATGTGGAAATGTATCAACATGTTGATTTGCACATTGTTAAAATATTAATATAGTTTAAAAATAACATAAAAAATGGGCAACTTAACATATTAGCACATTTGTGCTTTTTTGCATAATTGGTTCTTATAATGCAAAAATTACATTAGTTTTTCAAAAAACAAGTTCCAACTGGTTTGGTTGCTTACAATATAAGTAAAGCCAGTTGCACCATCACAAGACTCTCTTTTGGACTTAGTACATTTCTTTTCACTTTCTTATTGTTACAAATGATGGACTCCCCACCTTTTCTTCTCCCATTCCTTCTTCTGTCCTTGACTCCCTTGTCCCAGGATCCTCCCTCTGGAACAACATCATCACTTCCCTTGTGGAATACGCTGTGCAGGACACAGCCTACGAGGACTGCTTCGGGCACAGCCTTGAACAGCCTCTATGATCCTATTCTCCACGATCTGATTCTTCCCTTTCTATTCCATTATCCTCCATACTGTTCCTATTTATCCCACAGACACTGCCTCCTAACGCGTTCTCTCATACGTGTCGTATCTCCTTACCTAGCCATTTACACGACGTGTCGTATCTCCTTACCTAGCCATTTACACGACGTGTCGTATCTCCTTACCTAGCCATTTACACGACGTGACTGTCATATGACTCACGTCTTGCCTGCCCTTACGTACATTCATGCTCTGCTTAGATATTGCTCTTGCCATATATAAAGCTCACCACTCAATACTTGTATCCTTAACTTAGACCTACACAATCTACGGTGTAAAGTCTTTCTTCACTCGCCTCTTCTCTCGTCCCAAACTCAATACTAGGCTTGTCCTAGGGATCAGTCGCCTCTTAGTCTTCCGTTCAAAGACTAAGACCTAGGCCAGTCATAAGCCCTAGGACCTTCAGTTAATAGAACTGTATGAAGACATAGACTTGGAATACACCTTGGTGTTCCATTGTTACCCAGTCGTAACACTTATCTTATTAGTGACACGTGTGTTACAAACTAAGCCTAGACCACAGAAAGACTGCAGGGGAAAGGTGAAGGAGTAAAGTAATAACCAAAAGAAGAAGACTCACAGATGTGAAGACCAGCACAAAGGTGGGAATGAGAATCCTCTTGCTTAGCTTGTACCAGGGTTTGCGACCTGGTGATGGGATAATCCTGATGATGTCTTAAACAATGGAAATGAGGGAGCTGGAAACCAGGAGTCTGAACAGGGAGGTAGTCCACAGAGTAGATCCCAAAGATGACTAGAATTGAACTAGTGATTGTAGCCATCTAAGGACCGCTTATATAGTAATACAGCATGGGTACAGGGTAGGAGCCTAGACTATGACATAGTTAACTATGTATAGTAGGGCTGTGGGTTATGATGTCAGTTGCTGACTGATAGGGTAGAGGAGATGACATCAGGGTCTAGAGTTATTAGTAAGGAAGTGATGTAGTGTCACGTGAGAGATAAGAAGAGATCACATGAGACAAAGGTGGAGAGGGTCAGGTGATGAGAAGGTGAAAGCGATCTCCTGATTATGGTAAATGGTGGTCACGTGATGTGAAAAGTCACGTGATCAGGAAAAAGAAAGAAAGAAAGCTAGAAGGTATAAAACAAGACCATTTTATAACAACATAGTTATCTAATCACAGACACTCTTGATTTTATCTTAACAGACTTTGTGCTCAGACATTCTTCTACTTTACCTTCTCATGAGATTCCAGATCTCTCTTCCACCTTCACACCTTCACTTCATATCCACAGCATGCAAGGTTGAGTTTCATTTATCTTTCTTCCATTCTGCCACCACCATGTGGTTGCCTCATGACATGCTTCCTTTCAATTCCACACTGCCTTATGACTATATCCCCACATTCACATGCTCATACCCTATGCCCAGTATTGTAGATCTCAGATAAACATATACATACTCTCTATCATATATAAACCAGCAAGGATTGACTAGCATCTCCAGTTTGATCCTTTTGGAGTGTCACCTCTAAAGCAGACTCGATTCCTCCTTTCTTTTACTTGAGACTAGTTGATAACCTAAGGCATTAGTGCTTTGTGGTTGTTTTATTAGGATCAAACTTCTATCTTCACCTTACCTTATCAAAATCCAATGCGGTACTCTCCAAAAGTACGCAGCCCCAAGACTTCAATAGCTCACGAAGTGCTAATGAGTAGCTACAAGTGACTATCACCTTCCACAGAACTCTCCTTCCCTTTGTGTCGTCCCATTGGTGGACGTCCAGATTTAGCTTGGGTTTTTGTAAGAAAAGAGGGTTACATATGTACAGACTAATATAGATAAGGTGCAGAAAATATACATACAGAAACACAGGAGATATGTAGAGTGGGATCACTGGAATGTCAAGGGAAATATATAGGTTGCAGAAAAGGTAGTAAATCTGCAAACATACAGGTATATTGAAATGTGTGTGTAATCTGACACAGATGACATATAAATGTGCATACTTGTTGAATTGTGTGATATGAGCATTGAAATACCACAAGTATATAGACTGTGTTAATGAGCCACATATACAGTGGGCAACAAAACTGTTGCAATCTCTAACCCCAATGTGGTGCACAAAGCGCACCACAAGCACAGCTACAAATCAATCCCTGGGTCATGTGATTTGGTCCAGTGGTCATGGAGATATTGCCATTTTAAATCACTCATGTCATTGGAACAGTTTTGTTGCTGATCTATTTAAAGTTGGAAATCACAGATTGCAATAGGATATTATGTCAGCAATGAGTCATGTGGTGTTAAACAGTTCAACATGATGTAAACATAGCCAAACACCATCATTTTTACCACTTCTTTCATCATGAAATCCCTTTTCATTGATCAAATCCACCAAATTATTATTTTCTTGGAATCTGCACAATCAACTTGTCAAATTGCTGCTTCTACTGGCTTCAACCACTCCACTATCAGTCATATCCATGCCAAACACTGTTCCAACCTTCCCAAAGCCTCTAGTGGTCGTCCATCCATTATTTCTCCCACTGATATGCACCATGCTATTTGACTTTTTAGTACTGGAAAGGCTGAAAATGCTGTTCAGATCACCAAGACTCTTCAGGATGTCAAGAACCATTCAATCTCCCCCCAGACCATCCATTGCCACTTGAAAAAAGCTGGTATGAAGGCTGTTGTAAAGCAAAAATGCCTCCTTCTTCTGAAGTGTTATAGAGAGCATCTGCTCCCTATGATTGTAACCTTCTGTTTTCCCATTCTCCACCCCATTTGTTGCCCTTAGCCCTTATACCATGCCCTAAACCCTCCTCTGTTATCAATCCACACCGCATCTGATCCATATTCATCAATCCAGTAAGTCCGGTAAGTCACTTTGTTGTCCATGGTAAGTCTGGAACAGTCCAAAATCCATTTCCCCTTCATTTATCTACTTTCTTTCTTATTTGACTCATATAGTTAGATAGTGACTAGTATGTCAAATATACCAGTGTTACAGACAAGTATCATCTCCTTACTTGTCTCCTCTCACTTACCTTTCATTCAGACACTTCTCAACCCTTATTTCATTATTTACTTGTCTGGATTGTACCTTAAAGTATAAGTCCTATCGGCTGGTTTGGTAATCTCAGTTTCCTCCCATTGGATTCACACTGCTATTAGATTTAGTATGGAAAGAGTTTTTGAGATTACTGTATCTTCTCTACAACTGGAGCACACCATGAGAAATTTTCAAGGAACATCCAGGAGAACACTCAGGCCAAACTCCTGCTCCCTCATTGCCTTCAGCCTTATCATCCTCTCCATCTTCATCCTATCTCTTCCAGCCCTCATCTGTTTCCTTCATTGCATCTCCGACCCTTTTGAACACCTCATCGCCACTTCCATCCCCAACCAGATCAACCAAAACCATTCTGCCATCACCACCCATTGCTCCTATGGCTGTCCCCAACTACCAGATGCCCCTCCAGGAAATCCAGAATGCTCCCAAATTTGACAGAAAGACTCTGGCATTGCTTCTGCACTTCCTAGAAGATGTGAACATCATCAAAACCACTGCTGGACTGACAGACGAACTCAGAATTGAGGCTGCCATCTGCTACACAGAGCTAGAGGAAGCCAAAGATTGGGAGCTTCTCAATGAAGCTTCCAGAAATGCTTCCAAGTGGAATGACTTTGTCCTTGCAGTTAGAAAACTATATCCTGGATACAAAGGGAGTAACTGCTACTGTCATGCTGACATACAGTACCTCATAGATGAATACTGCATAAAGCCTATGCAAGACCAAGATGACCTTGGGAAATACCAGCGGAAGTTCAAGAAGGTTGCAACAGTCCTCATCAAGAACAAAAAGCTATCTGACATGGACTGAGACACCCTCTTCCTGTACAGATTCCAGGATGACCTCACTGATTGAATCTGACACTGCCTATCAATTATCAAGCCTAATCAGCACCCTGAAGATCCTTACCTGATGGATGACACTGTGGAAGTCGCAAAGTTTCTGCTAACTGGATCTGCCTTATGACCTAACCTCTCAGGAGAGTCTGCTAATATCCCACAGTGTCCTTATTTCCCTGCATGTGCTAATCCAATTCTGGCCATGCCTACATCTTGTCTGCCCACCCCTCAACTCATGGCTCTGGTCATCAAACAAGAAAATATGGTAGTTAACTAATAGACCATGCAGCAACTACAGCCTGCTGTTTGGATTCAGACATGGGTCTTTTGTGACACCTTCAGTCACTTCATGGGTGAATGTCCTCACATGGACAAATACATATGGACCAGCAAGGCAGGCAGAGGCTCAGACGGTTGTCCCTACCTCCCTAATGATAGACACATTGCGCACATCACCAGGTGCAACTACATCCACAATTAGTGTTTGAAGGTGCGGTCCCAGGTCTGGTGAAAACCAGTCCTTAACAGGGACTGGACTGATTAGGACTGGTCCTGATTGGTCAGGTCTTTTGAAATTTACAATCAGTCCAGTCCTGGTTCTCAGACTTTCCAGAAATAGAAAGACTAATGAAAGACCGGTCAGGACTAGTCTTTTAGTCTTCAAGCACATGACTTTCTAGTTAGCTATAGTCATTTCTCCATGTGACTCCGCAGTCATTGTGTCATAACGACGTCATCACTTTTTCTTTGTAATATTACTGACACATTGTCTTCTGATTGGTTCCCATTATCATATGATGTGTCATCCATATTCCTCTTCCATTCTTAGTACTGTTTTCTCATGGTCTATGCGCAGAATCTTTATGTATAAATATATGACCCTTGTAGTATGGTTCGCTAGCTTAGACCTCCCTTGTCTTTACCTAGCATCTGTGTAAAATTGACTCGATTCTCACGTCCCTTGGCCCTCATCTCTCATACCTTGAACCCTTGAACCCTAGACTGGTTGGTGTGCTTCTGAGCAACCATACTCCATGTCCTCTGTTGTCGTCACTGTCGTGGACCACCACCAGACGACTTCCTTGTTACGTGATTGCTTACGCATCTGTGAATCCCCTTGACCCCTAGACCTCCCTTCATCCATCAAGGGCTATGTTTGGTTCTACCTGGGTCGAGTGTAACAAAAGGTCTAAGCTCTTCTTGAATGGCTACTTCTATGTAAGCCATTACCATTTTCCATTGAAATCCCCTCAACTTTCACTGGCAACTGCATCGGCCAGAGCCCATTGAATCCCCTGAAACCACCTTGGATGATACTAACGCCAAGGAAGAACTCAAGGACCCCCTCGACCTCTTTCCATCTGACATAACCCTACCCTCACGGAAAGAAACCTTCGATGACACCAAGCTTTCTCACCAGCTCTCTTACTCCCTCTCCATCCTACATGAACCAACTCTTCCGTTCCCCACTCCCGTCAACTGGAACCCTCCTTTCCTGACCTTGCAATCCCCCTCTCCACCAGCCATGTCTTCGAAATCTCTTGAACTTCGCCTCAGAGTGCCTAGAGTCTTCAATGGATCCTATGAATGAGCCATTGAGTGGCTCAACACCATTGAAACATAACTCTTGGTCAATGCTGACATCTATACCTCCCATGCCAAGAAGGTCACCTATGCCCTCTCCCACATGACCGAGGGATCAGCCCATACTTGGGCTGGTACTTTCCGCCAGAATGCTTTGGCAAGTAACCCCCCTGACCTTGGAACCTTTGATGCTTTCAAAGCCGCCTTCAAGAAGGCATTTAAACACCACGACACCATTGGCAACACTGTTGCCTGGCTCTTCACCACCTGAATCACCCAATGAAAAGACAAACTGCATGCCACAACACTCCTGAATTATATTTTGGAGTTCAAGAACAAAGTTGCCCTCATTGGCATCACCAACCCCAATGTCTTGATCTGGTACTTCGCGTCTGGAATCCCTGCTCCTTTCATGACTAAAATCATGGGAATGGACACTGTCCCCACCACCATCGACTCTTGGTACAAGAAAGCTGTACACTTCCAAACCCAATGGGACTGCACTTGTGAAATTGCCCAGATTAACAAGCTTTAGCTGCCGGAAACCCGGCCATACCTCCCTCAAATGTTCTACATTCTCAGCAGAGAAGCCCAAGAACAAACACATCAACAAGGTTGAAGAAGAAACTCTTCCTAAGCTGGAGGCAATTGAGGATGAGGATGAGGATGATGAAAATGTTTGTCATGTTTCTTTTTCTACAGATTTTTGAATCGGGGATCTGCTTCGACACCAGACTCCCCTCCTTCTAGTATCGGTGTAACTGTACCCTCCCTTGTATCCAATGCAATAGAAATCACTGTATAGCTCATTGTTCCATCACATACCCCAAAGCCATTGACACCCATGCCCTCATCAATAGTGGAGCTAGTATCAATTGTATGGACTGGAATTTCACCAAAAAAAAACTCCTTTCCCATCCAGAAGCTCCAGAAACCTCTCTATGCCTGGAACACCGATAGTTCCTATAATAAAAGCGGTGACATCCAACATGGAGTCACCCTCTTCCTTAACATAGAAGACATTGCCCACCACATGCTCTTCCACCTTATATCCCTCAAGGATAATGTCCTCCTCAGAACCCTGTGGCTTCACGCTGTTAACCCCTCGATAGACTAGGCCAAGCGCACAGTCTCCATCTCCGAATCCTCTGATCAGTCAAAGGAATTTTATTCCTCCCATGTTGCCAATGTCAAATGGCATGACTCCCATTACTGGGTGCCTCCTCCCACTCCTCCTCACCACATCAATATCTACACCACTGAACAGGAGAAACTCTTCTCCTACAACAGATGGGAGGAGGAAAACCAGTTCCTCTCCCACACCTTAGACAACTGCGCCCTCTACTAAACTATCCACTTCAGATCTCACTATGCCTAGTGTTTAAAATCCAGTCCTAAGACTATAAAAAGACCAAAGACCAGTCCTGAACTGGTTGCAACTGGTTTTTTCAGGATTGGTTACCCCGACCATATTAGACCCATTACCTCCTATGTTTCCCTATTTTCTGATTATTTTTGCGATTTTTTCTGGAGGCAGCAGGAATATTTCTTACAATTATTGACATAAAATACCATTCTGCATTAAAATACTCATATCTCTGTGTCCACTGGGCCAAATAATATGTGGCTGGGGTTTTTAGATAGCCAGGGGCGTGTACTACAACCCAGGTCACCAGGACAAAGCATGAATCAATCAGTCTCAAACAGAATAAAACCAGTTTTGAAAAAACTGGTTGCAACCGGTTTTGGTCCAGTCTTTTCCAAATAAGGCAAAAGACCGGACTGGACCAGACTTTTAAACACTAGTGATGCCTCTCTCAGATCCGCTCAGATCATGAGAATCACACAAGCCATGAAGCTTGCCATCTCCGCCAACAAGTTGAAACCTAAAATGGTTCTTCCCCTGGCATATGCCGACTTCGCTTCGGTCTTCTCCAAAGAAGCCACCAACCACATTCCTCCCTCTAGACCCTATGACCACAAGATCAATCTCAAAGAAGGATTCGCTCCCAAAATAGGGAAACTCTATCCCCTAACATCTGAAGAATGAACCGCCACTGAGTCCTTCCTGGATGAGAATCTCACTGCCAGAAAAATCCGCCCCTTGAACTCCCCCCAAGCATCACCCTTCTTCTTCGTCAAGAAAAAGAATGGAGAACTATGCCCCTGCCAGGACTACCAATACGTCAACAAACATACTGTTTGTGATGCATACCCCTACCACTCATCTCTGACCTCATTGACAAACCAAAGATGCCAAGGTCTTCACTAAATTCAATGTCTGATGTGCTTACAACAATGTTCGCATCAAAGATGGCCATCAATGGAAGGCCATGTTCATTACCCATAAAGGCCTTTTCGAACCCACGGTTATGTTCTTTGGCCTCTGTAACTCCCCTGCCATGTTCCAGTGCTTTATGAATGACTCCTTCCACAACATGATCACAGAAGGATGGCTCATCATCTACATGGACGACCTCCTCATCTTCTCCCCTGATGAGAAAACTCACAAAGAACACATAAAATGTGTCCTCCAGCATATGATGGAGCTAGACTTGCACTTGAAACTCAAGAAGTGTAAGTTCACCACTACTAAGGTCAAATACCTTGGGCTCATCATTAAACCTGGCAAACTCGCCATGGACCCTGTCAAACTTGAAGGAATCTCCTCCTGGCCTATTCCCACAACTGTCAAGGAAGTCCACACTGTTACACTTGGCCCAAAGGTGGACAAGCAGAACTCAGTAAAAGCAGAGATGGAGGTATTGACTTAACAACAGAGTTCAAGGGTAACTTCCACAAGGGACTTCCAAGTGGTGGATCAACCAACAAGTACTCACTTGAAGGCAGAGACTTCCCTAGCGACGGCTAAGGTGGTTTACTAAGGCAAAGATGACGACTCTAGATGAGCCGGGCTTAGTAGGCGAGCGAGAGGAGGAAGGCAGCAATATAATAGGAAGACTGAGTAGGTCTAAGCTAAGGTTACATTGGTGCGAGAGTTTGGGTTTATATACAAAAGAGCCTGGGAGACTAAATGATATAAAAGGTATATATGTGTCATCATAGAAGCCCATGGAAGGTTATGGAATAAGGATGACGCGTTGTGACACATAAGCGTAGAAGGTGATGAAAGGGAAAAGAACAACACTGACATGTTCAAGTGATTAAGCAAAGATGAGTAATCAAAGAAGAAAAAGAACACATTGAGCGAGGCTCGAACAGCTGATGCGATAGTCCATAGACGAGTCAAGGAAAAGCATAGTGAAAGAAAAAGAGTATGCATAAATCGTAACATGCTCCTTCCTTGGCTTCATCAACTTGTACCGTTGGTTCATTCCAAACTACTCCAATATCGCCCGTCCCCTCATTGATCTTACTAAAATGAACCTCCCCTGGCCCTGGACTTCCACATGCTAAGACGCCTTTGCTTCTCTGAAGAAGCTTTTTCTTTCTGAATTGGTGCTCTGCATGCTGGATCTTGCTGCTCCCTTCGCTATCGCCACCAACACCTCTCAGAACACCACTGGAGGTATCCTTTTGCAAGCCAACTCTAACAGAGACTGGCACCCCTGCTCTTACCTTTCACAGTCACTCTCTTCCACTGAGCGAAACTATGACATCTATGATCACGAACTTCTAGCAGTCATTCATGCCCTGAAATTGTGGTGTCACTATCTCCATGGATCTCAATTCCCTATTCAGGTTTTCATGGATCACAAGAACTTGACATATTTCCACTCCCTGCAAGCCCTCAACTGCTGCCAAGCCCACTGGCTTCTAGATCTGGCATACTTTGATCTCAAGATGATTCACATGCCCAGATCCCACCTCTTGGGCCCTGATGCCCTCTCCCATCACTGCGACCACTTTCCCAAATCCGACCCTGACAATCGGGCGGTCACACTCCTCCTACCCTCAATCTTCATCCGCGCTGTAGGGAACACACATTCCCTAGCTTCATATTCACCGCATTATCACTCCCAGACATTTCCCTTCCATCCATAATATCCTCGACAATCTGTTCGAACCCTTCTGCACTTGCATCTGCCTTATCCGACCTTTTCCGCTCGTCTGGATATCTTATCTGCCACCAGTAAGTGTTTACTTTCTCGGATATCACTTTCACTTGTTTCCTTAATTTCGGATACTTCAGATTAGCCATACTACGAGTCTGGATATCTTTCCTCTTTACTCTTCTGACTTCGTTTCCCTTATTCTTTTGTTTCATTCTCTTTTATGTTGCTACGGACTTGTTTCGGAGTCGAGTTATACTTAGTTTACCTTGGCAACACTCTGTCTCCTGGTTGTCATGAAGTCTTGGGTATGCCCAGACTATAAAAGGG
>JBBPQU010000988.1:0-12318 GCA_038092655.1 Boletus sensibilis
CTCATCAACGATCCAGGCGGCTTGGTATTCGCTCATGCCTTTGGGTATGCGCTTAATTCGTTTGGGCGTGGTGCCGTTTTTTGCATCGGGTACTTCGACGTCTCCCATACCCTCTTCTCGTGTTGTCGCTCCAGCCAACTCCTCTTCGGTAGGCCATGTCTGCTCATTCGCCATATCATCTGGAACATTTGTTGAGATCATGGAATCAGCAGTGGAGGGTGCCCGTTCCGAAAGAACCTGAGGTTCGATCTCCATCGCAGCTACCTTGTGGGATTTTGATCGCGTTGCGGGAGCGGACATGATCTACGAAGCGTGAATCATCAGCCGATGCATGACGATCGAAGGGAAGAAGACGCGCACTTTGGTCACTTGATAATCTCCAAAGTTAGGGAGATGCACGAGTCTGTTGGCACTCAGACGACTGCCCCGTACGATGCCTGTCACCTTCAAGGTTCCATCCTCCCACTCCGCACTTTCGCCCACAATCCATGCTCTTCCCGATCGCCATCGCACTTCGCCCGGCCGTCCCTCTGACAGAGAGCGCAACGCGCTCAGCGAGTCGGAAGGCGAGGTCAGATCATATATCCGTCCTTGCGAAGGATCGAAATATTGCATGAAGGAGAGCAAGGATTTCAGAATGGCGGTGCGCGATTTTTGGTCGAGTGAAGATGTGGATGGATCGGGTGGGATCGCAGACACGACAGTCGGGAGGCCTTGCGCTTGCAGCGTACGAAGAAGGGTGTCACCTGCTTCGGGGACCTCTACCGTCGGACTGAGTAGGAAGAGGACGTAATCGGCAGCTTTAGCAGCGTCGAGCGCTTCCCAATGTCGGCCGTATCGGACGGGGATGAATTGAAGCGATGTCTTGAAGCGATGTGCCCTAGTAAAGAGGAGGAGGATGAGTAAATGATGGACGAGGGGTGAAGCAACTCGTCGACGTACTTCATCTTCCATATAGGTGAATTCTCTCCGATACCACCCACATCTTCTGTAACAGATGTTGCGAGCGCATGGACGGCATCAACTGTCCGAATGTCCTCGCACAAGGGAATGACCGCGACGATGCGAGGAGCACCGTCCACACCATTGAATATACGAGTAGAAGCGATGAGGGAAGCACGCTTTGCAGCCTGTGCTTGCTTTTGTGTGTTGCGCCTGTTCAGGCGAGCCTGCGTTGCGGTGCTCACCGAAGGTGATTTTGGGGAGGGACGTTGAGTACGTCCTGACGAAGGATGTGAGGCGCGGACAGTACAGATACGATAGACTCACCTTTGGCAAGTTCTTTCAGATATGATTTCGTGGCATGCTTCGATTTGAAAGGTTTGTTTTGCTGCAGGACTTGGATTGGAGACATAGCGGTTGATGATATGATCTTTGCCTACCTGCTTGAGCGTCGGGCGATGGTGATGTGCGGTTTCGACCATGATAAACCCAGATAACAGCCTCAGCACCGCGCTTGAGTGTTAATTAGCTATGTCCAGGAACCAGCTACACCAAAAGGTCAGCGATAGTCCAATCTCTCAAATCTAGAGACCGTGTTGGAAGATAATTTTTGGCAGCTGCCTGACATGATGGTAGCGTGTGAAAACTGGCTCAGATGACCTTCTAAGAAGTCCAGCTCATCGAGCAAGTTAATTGCCAGAGACTGGTCTTCCCAGTCGTTCCAAGCTATGGACAAGACCTACAAGACGCACCGCAAAATGACTTTCGATACGATATGATTAGGACGCCGTGCAAGCTGCTTGTAACCTCGTGAATGTATCCCCGAAGGGATCACACGAGCATCCACCACCAATATTTAGGTAAACAAGACATTGGTTTGTCCGTTCCCAGACAACATCCAGAGTCTCACTCTAGGTTGAAAACCAGTCTTACACTTTCCGAGGCTCGACGCAAAGATGCATCATGCCCTGCTTATATCGGAGGTCTCCAGAGAAATATGCGGAGCGTTGGACCAATCATCTCTCCCTGCAGTAGCGCGCACTTGTCACGCACTCCATGACCCAGCTCTAGACGAGTTGTGGAGAGATTTATACAGCATTTACCCCTTCGTGCATCTCTTGACCCAAGCTACGCCCGGGGAGAGCCAGCAGGCAGGTCCAAATTCTTGTCCCTTGTTTACACCAATTTAAATTCTCCGCTCCCGGTAGATTTCTGTTCAGTGTCTAACTTCGCAGCAATGGATGACCTTGCGCAAATATTCGGCACGCACCCGATCGCTCTACATGTGCATGATCGAGGACTCGCCGTATTTCGACCGCTTCCCGTGTCTCTCCAACCCACCTGGTCTCGATTCCTTCTTCCCGAACTTACGAACCATCGCATGGTATCCTGACAATCACCTGGCAATGCTACCCTTTCTCCGCCTCCTATGTGGACCCACATTGACCTCGCTATCTGCTGAGTTCGCTACTGACCCAGTCAGTCTCGCAATGGTGGCAGCTTTGGGAATGCTCTGTCCAAACATCACCGACATATCAATTTCCGCGTCGAGCGAAACTCTTAGCGATGATCTGGCGAGTGCTCTATCAACATCAATCTGTCACTGGAAGGACCTCAAACACGTTTCATGTGATGACCTCACAATTTCGGCTATGGAACACCTTAGTCAAGTGAGGAACTTGGAGTCATTGACCGCGTGTGCCTCAGAGCGCATGTCGTCATTTTCTCAATCCCTCAGTGTGCAAGAATTGTCGTTCCCCCGCCTCCAACACCTTCACCTATACACGGGATTATTGTCGACTACAACAGCTTGTTTCAGGGGTCTCCGCCTAGCATTGAAGGAATTCAGGCTTGATCTGTTCGATGCAGAAGAAGTGTTCTCCGGCTCATCTTGTTTGCGGGACTTGTTCACAGCACTCGCGGAGGCTTGTTCACATGCTTGCCTTACTAGACTTTATCTCTGCGTCATCCACCCACACTTCCCGTCCCCGAATTCGATGGCCATGATACGCGACATCAGACCTCTTCTCAGATTCACTAACCTCCGGGTTGTCTCCCTGGAGGGAATCTCCACATTCGCACTCGATGACGACGACATCGCAGAGCTAGCGTCTGCCTGGTCAGGCATCGAAGAGCTCGCGCTCTCGACGTACGTCGATCACCCCGTTGCATCCCTGCCGACCGTCCAATCACTCATCCGCCTGGCCCGCTCTTGCCCAAAACTAAGGGCGCTCTCGCTCGTCGTTGACACGACGAAATTGATCACGCCATCCCTTTGCGCGGTTGGGTGCGACGTACGCTCAGACATTCTAGACGGACTCTGCCTTGGAAACTCCCCGATCAGCTCGCCCGTCGCTGTCGCCCGCATGTTGCACAATCTCTATCCTGCATTGAAACAAGTTGATCTAAGTGTATGGAATAAGGAGCCCCTGAATCGTCTTCCTCGGCGAGATCGGTACGAGATGTGTTGGGGAACAGTGAACATTGAGCTTCAAAATTTGAGGGGGAAAGACACGAGAAAAGTGAGCCTTGATTCATTTCCGCTGTGTTGCCGCTGTTCTGATGCCGAATTAGTGCCGACAGTCAAATGGTGGTCCATACTAATAGAGAAACGACCTTTTTATAAGTAATCCTAATATGATACACCATTTAACTGTAAGTCCTCTCACGGTGTAGGATCACTGAGGCCGCGTTTCAGTGTACGAATGCTCATCGACATAATTCTCCGATCCAATGTTGTAACAGCATGAGGTGGCAGGATCGATCGTCTTCATACACTTTTGCAGGGGATCCTGTTATAGCCCCGGCTTTCTAGACCCTACAGAAGGGTGTATCTTCTATCCCCCCGAGTCCTTGTCTAGCCTACGCCGATTTGTGAGCGGAAATCCTTGCCTCTTCCAAGGCTGCCAGTGCCATGCGTCACCAGAGCAATACGTCGACGACATCCATGGGCTCGGACATTTTCTTCGACAGTGTACGTGTTGATCACCCTCATGAATCCCGCAAGAGATGCCGAGCCGACACAGTCACCTCCTCTCCTCACTTCCTTGACAGGCAAAAGCTCGGAGATGAGCTGTGAGAGAATCCTTTTGTGCGTAAGCGTTCTAAGGAGGTCATCTTCAGCGACTTGACATTGTGCCTTGGTTGCATGACGTACATATAGAAAGGGTCATTAGAGTAACTCACAGCACTGGAAAGGGTTGCACACGGTGCTACGTGAACAAGGTTTGTTGGGAGACGCATGCTTTCTGCGTCCTCGAATATTTACGCGATCATCATCTCGGTTGATGCACAATGAAGCTACGAGGAATTCTTAACGTCGCACCAATGTCCCAAAACTCATCTTCAACCGCAAGTCCGGTCCATGGACTTGCGTAGTTTTGCACGAAGCTCCGTACGATCCGAGTACGTCTTTTTTCAGCCCTGAGATGTCTCCAACATGCTTGCCAAGCAGAGTTTGAAAGGCCCCTGGCGGCAACATCTGTCACATGTAGCGGGCTTGTAACCTCCTGGCATGACGCGTTCCTTGCCTGTCAGCGGACTTCTCAAGTCAGAGGCAAAAAAAAAAAAGGTACTACGAGTTCAGTCGCGCATTTGTGCCCCATGGATGTCCCCGCGTCTTAGGCCCCTTCCCAGAAAACCTTTTCCTGTGCTAACGGACTTGACCTTCTTTGGCCGCGCGCTGCATTTCAGGCACGGTCGATTGGTTGAATTGTCTCCACCTTTTGCTCATCCAGCCTGACCTGCCTCGTGACCGGTTCTCCCCAAGACCCCTTACAGATCATTGGTCTCTACCGTGCCATAGCAGCCAAGCTCTGCCACAAGTCACTTGAGATGATCATCCTGGTGGATCATGAATCATGATGGACTCAATCCGTTCACCGTTCACATTCTCCCGCATCCGCTATGTGAGAATCTACCAGTCTCTGCATCACCTCTGTATCGGACGACTGCTCGAACTCGACCTCGTAGCCACTCCTCAAGGTACCATTACGTTGTCGGCACAGAACCCCACGCGGTCTTCACGCCCATGCTCAAGGGTTTTTTTCCACCTTTTGAAACACTGCCCACGTCTCCACGAGCTCGTCGTCGTCATCGACGCTCGGGACTCGGAGTAGGTAGATGTCGAGCGCCATTGCAATGGTGTTCGCAACCATCCGTCTCGGGAGCTCTTCCCCTCGATGACGCGAAACGCGTTGCGTCGATCCTTCGGTCGAATTATTCCGTCCCTCAAGCTGGTCGATACGTCTAGTTGGGACGACTACCCGCCAGATGATCTACCGGAAAAAGGAGACGCTGTTCCCACTGTGGAACCAAGCGAATGATCACCTTGACGCGAACATCAACCACATATTAATGGGGATCGCGGGAATGGCGGGAGGTCGCCACTTTTTTTTTTTTCACCTACCGCCTAGCCACGTGTTGGTAGACTGAAGTCGTCGAGTATCCTGACTTGGGGATGTCCGTTTGTACTGGATGAATATTATCGAAGGCGTGGTAACGCAAATCGATCTGCACTCGCGTTTGGCTCAACCACAACAACTCGTCTTAGGGTCAGATTTAGCAGAGCAGGTAGAGCAGGTCTACAGTGTACTCACAAAAATCTACTTAATTTTTGAGCAGTAGCTCATGGACGAGTGTGTGTGCGAGTGTAATTTCTCTGCCAAACTTCGGCCTCTGTTTGCGCTCAAATTTCGACAGTTCCGAAGATATTCCACGGCTTGGTAGTTTTGCTCAGAGATCGCAACCTTTTGTTAGCATATCACTTGGGTATCTGTCTAAGGTCCTTATTTTTGGGGACCCAGCAGGAACTCAGACTTGATGCATGTCTAGTCGATAGTGACGCACAATCGAGGACGAGCAGGAAAGGTGAATGCTCACCGTACCAAGCAGGTAGAAGACAGATAGCAAAGTCTGACTAGGTGAACTCGGCTATGTTTTATGCACAGCTACGACTGGACAAGAAATAAACGAGTTGCGACCCGTTCAATACCTTACGAGTATTTTGACATGCAAGCAAAACCTCGAGCTTAATTCGTACGACAAAAGCGTTCAGAATGAAATCTGGCAGCGGAGTTCAACGACAGAATACATTACGGTCGTAGGAAAGTATATGTCGGGGTGTCCCTCATTCTTTCCGCACTCCCCCGGCAACACCCCCCGTCAAGATGCTTGGTAGCTCATGGCTACTGATTGCATACAGCAAGGACACAGAACCACACATAAGCAAAATCAGGGTGATCACGATACCAGTGATCAAGACGAACGGGCTAAGAAGATCGCGTTGTAAGGGCAAGGGCAAAGGTGGGGCAAGAAACTCACCCGCTGACGTCCCTCCGCTCGCACATCTCACCTGCCCAATTCTGGACTTTGCCTGTTTCGCTGATGGTGGTCGTACAGGCACAGACGAAACATTCCTGTCCTGCACGTGTTGTGTTTGTGCACTGTCCGTGTCCAGAGCAATCGTTCGTCGCATCGGTGCAAGCAAGCAAGGAGCTGAAACAAGACGAGAGCGCTTTCACGGGGAGAAGAGAAGATGTGACTTCGGCAGATTGATCGGCAAGTAGAGGACTCCTTCTCTGGGTGCTCGGCGCATAGGTCACCAACGCGAAGTGAACCGACTTGTCAGCCAACGCGACCTTGATGGCGGCGTGCAACGTTTCCGTGGCGAGTTTGTATTGCTCGCTGGACTTGCCGTACAACGCTGCGAGCTTGGGGATGCCCGTCAACTCGAGCGCCGCAAAACGATCGGATGCGGGTATCGAGTCGAGGTAGTTTACGAGAGTTGACATTTCAGCCAAGAATGCTTCGTTGGCCGGGGTTGGGGCGGAGAAGATATCAAGCGTACGAGGGATGCCTTGGGACGGGATGGAGGGTTCACTGGCCACATACGTGTATACATGCGAAGCACGTTGAGTGCATGTCTTCAGAAACGATGACAATGATTCTGATTGGGATTCTGAGAAGGAGAACGATGGCTTGAACGTCGATGGGACAACGTCTGTATCGAAGTAAGTGGAAATTGGGTGAAGGACCTCCATGTCACCTACCACGAGCATATGCCTCGTCAACGAGTAATAGCAAGGCGCTCTGGTCGCCTTGCCCCACGAATTCACGTTCCCTGAACAAATGGTTTAATCGCCCTGGTTGATTCACGACCTCAAACTGCTCAAGCCCGAGGTGAGCCGCGAGGACAAGATTTGCCTGCTGCGGAGAGAGGCGAGATGGAAGGGAGTCTGGCGGGTTGAGAAAGACAGTAGCAGCCTGCGAAAGGCCGAAGAAGAGGAAAGTTGCTAGCAGTCCATACATCCTGGCCAACACCAGACTCGGCAACGTACGTCGAGGAGAATAAGTTGTTCGTGTTGACACCTATTTGTTACACCCAGCCCGTATTATAATTATTAGCGGTACTCAAACAAGAAATTTATCCACAACGTTCATAGCGCCGGAGCTGGAGAGTACAGTTCTACCCCGCCCGGACCAGGCGGCTTCTTGAAATCTTTGATAACCTTCTGCCCGCCATCAGGTAGCTTCACCCACTCTATAAAATTTTTCCATATCACCTCGTTCGCAGGGTTCGCTTTGGCCCCTAACAGGACGTGCGCAGGATTCAACAACGGATCGTTTGGGTCAGTATCCCCGCCTTCGGCGAAGATAGTCAAGGTAGATGTGACCTCCTTGGGCGAGGACAGCCATGTACCTTTGTCAGTTAGGGTATACTCGTACAACACGGACGCTGCCCTCAGTGCTTGAAGCGGGAACCGCGGGTATTGATGGTACCATTTCGAGTATGTCAGCGCCCAAGGAACCTAGCGGCGTTGGTCACTTGCTCGCACGTCAAAAATGTCTACAGAATATGGAGGCATACCTGGCCGATCGCGCAGAACAGCTCACTCTCTTTGATGTTTGTCGCGCTCTTGTCAAAACGCGAGAGGAAACGAACAGGCTCCCGATCGCTGGGTGGCGTCTGAAATGTCCTGATGTGAGGTCATCCTCTCTCGGAACAAAAGGCTGCAAAGTACCACCAAATCTTTGTTTCCTTGGTCTACGATCCGGTTGAACATTGCAAGAACGTCATCCCCACAATTTCTGAGGTTCGCGGGATCCGACGTCGGACCTACGAGGAAAAAGTGGTCCTGAAATGAGAATAGTCATTGTCACATGGCGGTATTGGTATATGGAGATGACACCTACGCGGAAACCGTACACTCTCACTACCGCAACCCCGGTCTTACACGCTTGCTTTTCTGCAGCATCGTTATAAGTGACCGCAATATCAACTTCCCCAGCGGCGAGATATCCTAGGCTTTCAGTGGTGTCTCCAAGATACCAGCCAACCTGATGGCGCACTCGTCTGAGTGATGCAACAGTTACAGCGAATATGGACGAACTTTAAAAGGTGCGATGCCCTCTTTGTGACAGTATTGAATGAAGGCATTGGCCCACGCGCCAATGAGGCCAGATTGGCCAGCCCCGCCGTTTGCGATTCGCAGCCGAATATCCTTTCCGCCCAGCCCGCCGTCATACACGGCCTGCGGTTGGATGCCAACCCTGGACCCAACTGGTAGCCCATCGGGAACTTTCAAAGCAGAATTTGATCTAGTCGGCAAGAATCAGCTCAGGGACGGACACGAATACAGACATCCCCACTTTGAATGACGCAGGATATGTTCCATGTTCGCAACTCGCAGGACTGTCTATCAGTGGGGGTTTCAATGATCCAAGTGATAGCAAATACTCCTCTTCTCGGATCCATGAAAGAATCAATCGGCAAGAGAGCGAAGCCATGGAACGTGTTCGGCTTAGTATAAGGTTTGGCTTGTTATCAGTTTCATGGTTCGTGCTTGTGCAATTCAATTATGTTGGAGCTAGTCCTAAAGGGAGTGGAATGGAAGGGCTACCACTTTTGTTCAGAGGTTTACCACCGATACGTTGCCCCACAGCGACCTAGTGGGGTCCTTGGTAGGCAACCAATCGCTTTTGTTGTAGTGGCCAGGTACCTGCCCGAGGCACTGGGTCAACGCGACCCCAGATCCACCGGGAATCGGGAACAGGCTCGTCTTGGGACAGGACATTACGCCAGCCTCTTATTACGATGGGCTCATCTGCTGATTTTGGCGCGCGTTATGCCCCAGAAGGCAAGGCAAGGCGTATCGATAACCTGGTTTATGTAAGTACTCTAGCTCCTAACTTGAACCAGGAGGTATATTATTTGTACCTAAGCTATGTCGTGGCGTTCTATCTAGTTCATAGTCCATCCACTTCCGTGGTGCTGGGTAACAGTCTTGAACGGAAAAAAAACCACTTGGTATGGTTCATCGCCTGCGTAGAGATAAGCCATCATGACACGTCAACTTACCAGATGACGCTTCCCGAACCACCGCATGACGTTTGATTGAACATCTTACCTTACAGCATCATACATCATGTATCATTATCAGCTGGAGCAGAATTTCCAGCGACCGTCTGTATCGCCGAGCGCCTGTGCTATTAGCTGGCAAAAGATTAGTAGTCTCGGTCAATTCTCGAAACACGGATTAAACTTGAATAGGGTGAGTGGTCTGTGCGTGGGAACCCCAACTTGATGCCCTGCTGAGTTTGAATTTGCAAGCTTGTCCTGTTAGTCATTGAACTATAAAAGCTCTTTCTCTGCCACCCACCACCTCCGCCTGCTGTACCTGGCATCGTCGGCGTCGTTCACAATGTCGAATAAGATTGTGGTGAGCTGCTCACCCGACCTTGGTTGTAGTAGTCCAGTCAGGTAACAGAGAAATTTTTGAGCCTTCCATCTATCGCGCCGTCATAGACGAAGTCATTAGTGCCATTAAGCCCGAATTCGACGAATATGGCGTTAACGAAGACGTCCTAGCTGAGTTGCAACATGTGAGTGGTCTTTGATCCATGGTCGAATGTTCAGTGGGTGAGTTGACCATCCGCTCCCGTAGAAATGGCAAAGCAAAGTCGTTGCATCACACGTCGCTGAGTTTGAGCCACAACCTCAGCAGGCTGCTCAACATCATCCCGTTTACCCGCCTCATCCGATGCATATGATGCCGCATCATCCTCACTATCCGCCCCCTCATAATCCCTATGCGCCACCACCGCAACAACAATCAACGCAGGTGAAAACTGAGCCAGTGGATAGTCGGTACATCCTGAGTGGTCATCCTGGAATGTCGCCTTACGCGTTACCCCCTCTACCTGGGCCCCAACTCAATGGGATGAAGCCACCTGCGTATCCGGGAGGACAGCAGGGCGTGTTATCTTTCTCTCCTCACCCAACGCATCTTGCGCGTCCTGCCCCTGTCCCGCGACCATATGTCCCTCCCGCACCGGCGGCGGCGGCGGCGGCCTCGCAGCCTGCCCCAGCTTCCACAGCAACACAGCAACCCGCTCAGTCTAATCAGACTGCTCAACCCGCAGCCGCGCCTCAGTCAGCTGCACAGGCAGCACGTTCAGCAGCGGGTCAGCAGATCCCTCAAGTTGACGGGCCCTCCCTTTCTGATTCGGAATCCCCGTCGCCTCCGCCGAGTCAATCATATGCACCTCGCCCCTCCCACCCGTCATTGCCTCAACCCTCGCAAACATCCAGTACGTCTCAAGTAGGAGACGAGGCAATAAACAGCGACTTGGATGACTCTGACACGGAGGGTGAGGAGGACGCAGAAGAAGGCGGCCAAGGAGACACGGACATCGTGTTCTGCACTTACGACAAGGTTTGTTCTCACGCTGAATTATATTTATCGTTGGTCTCACCGTGGCTTGCAGGTCGGACGGGTGAAGAACAAGTGGAAATGTATCCTAAAGGATGGGATGATCCATATTAATGGCAAAGATTACCTATTCGCCAAATGCACAGGGTAAGATCCGGTTGGTGCTTCTGGACGAAGTTATCTCACAAGCTATTCTGCAGTGAATTCGAATGGTAGTTGTGTCCTTGGGCAATTTCTTCTGGGACCACGGTCGTTAGATTATCTGCATTGCACATTGCTACTCTGCACATTTAAGTCATTATTCATCAGTGAGATCGTCGCTTTCCATGTACAATAGCAATACCATCCATCATGCAGCGACGATCGAGATGATGCTCTGTGTGACAGACAGTCGATAATCCCGGGACTCCATCCCTCACCCCACATTGTACGTGCCACTCTCGTGAAATTGTGATAATAATTTTACGACGGATTGAATATACCAAAATTCTCATCGAGGGAGTGACGGTGATTAAATTGTCTCATTCGCTACCCTCTCCAACATCGCCCCGACTGCCAAGGGTCGTGTTGTCGAAACATCGAATCTCGCTACACTGCCTCGATGTCTTTGTGGGCGCGCGCGAACACTTACATCTCGCTTCGCACTTGGTTGCTACCTTAACACTTACGTGTGCTTCAAGTGGGGAGCATCAACGGCGAACAAGAAGTAGGAGTGCATTGTGAATCCCTCGGCAAAAACGACAATCGGTGGAGCACGACCACCTAACGCAGAACGAATACACATAGGTTAATGAAAATGTGAAGAAACTGAAAAGCTCCTACGAGTACCGACACTGAATTTCCCGATCCATACGGGTCATACAGTCACACCAAAAGATTTTTTTTGAAGGGTTGTTTCGTCGTTTGCCTTCGCCCCGTACTAGCTATCAAATTGGGAATGCTACACGGGATCTACGGGGATCTACATGACCATGCTCGCTGATCAAAAAAAAAAAGCCAGAGGCCTCACTGATTTCATATCAGATTGCATCGTGGAACATAATTTGCTGTAAAGGCTTTTCGAGCCCTTGTTTCATCCTCGCAGCCGATGCGGATGAAAAACACGCGGTGAGAAAGGGTGGTATACGCAAATGTAGTTCGTCGAGGTTGTCTATTCATCGGCTCCTCTTCGCTCCCGTCATGTTTGGAACTGTGGGTCTAATGCGAGCCTAGGCTGCCTCGCAAATGCCTCGTGTGGGGACGTTTATGAAACTGGGGGGGCCTGTCTTCCGTTCTGGATTGGTCCATCAAGATGTTGGACGAAGCCACAGCAGCGAGCTTGCCCTTTTTGCTTGCAGGGCTTTTTCGAACGAGATACGTTTACAATTTCGAAGGGTCGTGTAGCTGGGAGAACACCCCCTTCATCCGCGACCAGTTCCAAGAAGGGACATAAGCACCGTGCAACCGATCGACTTGCGCCAGCGAAGATGTCCGAAGCCCAGTGTTTACTGATTCCAGGAGGCAAGTCACGAAAAGGGGACAGGGCCGCGATGAAACCACCTGGGAAGGGGGGCAGATGTGGGTCGTTCAACGGGCCCAGACGTCCCATTTTTTTCATAGAGTTATCTGCCGATCGCCCAAAGAAGTTGTCCTTCACGTTTGCGCCTTCAGGTGAGTATTGACA
>JBBPQU010000989.1:0-12315 GCA_038092655.1 Boletus sensibilis
CCTCCGACAGCCCAGGGGTTATTGGTTTCAAACACTCTTTGCAGGACCAAACCCATGACGGCGAGCTGGGGGGGGGGGGGGTATTGGGCCCTTGGCCCAGCTTCAATGCAACAACGTCGCCTTTTCCGACTCTGCCTCAGGAGACAAATGGCACTACCACCACCAGCTCAACCCTCGTAGACCCAAATTCGCCAGAGCTGTTCAAACAGAACACACAGATCGCTATGGAGCAGGTCGCTCGTGTGAACGCTCTCGCGTGGAGTGCGTTGAACGGTAGGTATGTCGAGCTCTGAAACCTGACGCTCACGCCTTTCGTTCAGACAAAACGCCAAGGCAGGCGTCAATACAGCACAGCCACAAGGTCAGCATCGTGCTGCTGCATTTAAAATTTCCCCAGCGGACTTGACAACACTCGATCGATTAAGCCTTGCACGCCCTCGAATCCGGCATCGGTGCCTACCCGCTCCCTGCACCCGACAGTGCAAGCAACGCGAGTCCGCCGACCGAGCACCTCATCGCAGTGTTGCATGAAGCGTCCGAACGGATGCGAGAGCAGCGCGGTCGTTGCTAACCTCTTGACTGCTCCGGAGAACTTGGGACGACCGGCAAAGGCGTAGTGACAGTCCAGGGTTTGAATAACGAGGACCAAGCACTCAGTCTGCCGCCGGGGATCGAGGGCCACATCAAATGACCGGTGATAGGTTGGCTGGACATCTTGGTCCGAAGCGTGTCATCGAGGTGATGTCGTCAACTTTACCTGGTATCAGCGGGATAGTGAACAAGGTTGACATCTCGACAGAAAGAATTCAATTCGCTTTGCTATACAATCGAGACTTGTGGGTGTATTCGGACGACATACAATATATTTCATTTATATACCGCAGCCCCATCCTTGACTTGTATCAGCACGCATTTCCGATGCACCTATGCTGTCCACTCGGTATGAGGATCATTCAACCTCACTGGGGCGGGTAAGGATAGATGGTGCTAGAGACACACAGGACCTGTGGGGATAATCAGCGACCTGCGGTCATCACAATTACATGCAAAGGCTTGACCTTGCCAGGGTAGAGGTTGTCGCAAGCCGAGTCCACGTTCGGGTTATTCGCGTAGAGCGTCGTCTCCGGAATGTTGTACGTGAGGGCGATGGCAGAACAGGTTTCCGCAGGCTCCCCCACAACGAAGGTGGTTGTGCAATCTTGGCCGGTGAGACCCAGGCAGATGACCTATACAGGATTCAGAGTCGAGTCTTGGTGTACAATCGTGGGGGATGCCTCACCTCGCCAGGTTGGAGGTTGCTACAATATGGGTCGATGACCCCTTTATTCGCAGCTATGACCTGGTAGCTACGGGTCATTAAAATGTGGGGTGAGTCGTCGATGCTATCGGTGTCGAGAATTCCAAGACTTACCTGGAGGCGTTGTGCGTGGCGGCTATGGTGTCGCAAGTATCACCCAAAACGACGGTCACAGAGCGATCGCAGTTGTCGGGGAGGGCCTGGGCTACTACTCGATTGAGAAACAAGGGTGAGGGCATAACGCTGCAGCAACAACGTACCCTGGAAAACGGCTGTAGCAGTGAGCGCAAGGGTGGCAAGGAGACTGAACATGTCGAACTGGAGGCGAGTCTTTGAGGATGACGAGGTTCGCAGACGCTGCCATCTCATCTGCAAAATGCGACGGCTTTTATACCTTTTTACCTCCAGTGAACAATTCAGGGGTAAACACATGTCTGCCATTTTTCTTCGTTTTCGGGGTGGCGAACACGGATCGCGGTGACGTGAACTGGAAGCGAGTTAAGTCTTCTACTACGTCTTCCATTTTTCTTTTTCAATTCTATAACACACTAGCGTCGGCACCTTTTGCTAAACTGCATCCGCAAGGGTAACCGAGGAGGGAGGAGGGTATACCAGTCTCCGTTTGGAAGGACCTTTAGTAGATTGTGCTGTAAGACACTTTTTGGGATCTTCTATTCGGTTCCAACCCGAAGGGGAATTATAAGGCCGAGCAATAGCGTAACGGCATGCATGGAATGGAAGATCTGCACTAGTCTACTTGTCGTAACACACTAGCGTCGGCACCTTTTGCTAAACTGGCTGGTCGCCTTGACCTGACCCGGCGTGAACTCACAAAGAATTGAAAAAGAAAAATGGAAGACGTAGTAGAAGACTCAACTCGCTTCCAGTTCACGTCACCGCGATCCGTGTTCGCCACCCCGAAAACGAAGAAAAATGGCAGACGTGTGTTTACCCCTGAATTGTTTGTTCACTGGAGGTAAAAATGTATAAAAGCCGTCACATTTTGCAGATGAGATGGCAGCGTCTGTGAACCTCGTCATATTCAAAGACTCACCTCTCGTTCGACATGTTTGGTCTCTTCGCCACCCTTGCGCTCGCTGCTACAGCCGTTTTCCAGGGTGCGTAGTTGCTGCAACGTTGTGCTCTCACCCTTGTTTCTCAATCTTGTTGTAGCCCAAGCCAGCCTCCCCCCTGACTGTGATCGCAGTGCGACCGTCGTTTTCGGTGATACTTGCAATGCCATATCCGCCAAGTACAACGTCTCCAGGTAAGTCTTGGAATTCTCGACACCGTTTGCATCGGCGACTCACCCCACATTTTTAATAACACATAGCTACCAGCTCCTAGCTGCGAATAAAGGGGTTATAGACGCGAACTGTGACAACCTCCAAGCTGGCGAGGTGAGGCACCCCCCATGATGCCCATTACCAAGAGACTCTGAATCCTGTATAGGTCATCTGCCTGGGTCTCACCGGCCTAGATTGCAAAACCACCCACGTTGTGCAGCAAGGGGACATTTGCTATTACATTGCCGAGGCGTACAACACTTCGGTGGCGACGATCCTCAAGAATAACCCGAACCTGAACAAGTACTGCACGAACCTCTACCCTCAGGAGGTCAAGCCTTTGCATGTAATTGTGATGACCGGAGGTCGCTGATCAACGTTCAACCCCACAGGTCATGTGTGTCTCTAGCACCATCTATCCTTACCCGCCTCAGTGAGGTTGAACGATCCTACGACATACCGAGTAGACAGAATAGGTGCATCGGAAATGTGTGCTGATATAAGTCAAGAATGGGGCTGCGGTATATGAATGAAATGTTTTGTGTTTTGTCCGAATACACTCAGAAATCATGTAGCAAGGCGAATTGAATTCTGTGATGAGAGCCGCTCTGCGGAGATGTCACCCCTGACACTTGTTCCCTATCCCATCGGTACCAGGTAAGGTTGACGACATCGCCTCGGTCGCATGCTTCGGACCAAGATGTCTAGCCTATCACCGATCATCTGATGCGGCCTTCAATCCTCAGCGGCGGAGCGAGTACTGAGTCCTCGTCATTCAAACCCTCGACTATCACTACGCCTTTGCCGGTCGTCACAAGTGCTCCGGAGCAGCCAAGAGGTTAGCAACGATTGCGCTGCTCTCTTACATCCGTTTGAACGCTTTGTACAACGGCTGAAGCGTGCATGGCTTGATCGCGTGTTGTCAAGTCTGCTGGGGGGAAATTTTACGTACACGGGCGTCGTCATCGTGATGGGAGGGGCAGAAAGCACGATACTGAGCTTGTGTTTGTGCTGGATTGACGCCTGGTAGGCGTTTTGTCTGAACGAAAGGGTGTGAGCGTCAGCAAGAGCAGGGACCAGGGTTGGAATTTGCGGGTTTCGGGGCCGGACGTAAATGCCGTTCAACGCACTCCACGCGAGAGAACGGTCGTCGTTGCTGAAGCGCTGACCCCCATCCCCACCCACTGGCATTCACACCGTCATCGACATAGTGGAGTCCGAGTCCGAGTCCGATCTCCCCATTGATACCGACACGCTCATCCAACAAGCAGCCTCCCTCCTCCCTCCTCGCGACCTGCGTCGGCGTCGCTCCCGCAGGCAAAGTACACCACCGATTCTCCCTCGAATCCCCCGTGGCTGCGCGGCCAGTGGCAAGATCCACGTCAAGCTGACAGACATCCCCTTGGACAATTATGATTACGGGAGCGTCGGTGCACAGACGTGATGATCGCACAACGTCCCGATCGGTTCGCGGGTTTAGGATCCACTGGCACACATTGGAATCCGTTGGCGAGCAGTGATACTCTCGACACTTGAGAACGTCCTCTCCGTATCCTCGATGTTAGGCGCAGCCTGAGGTACTGGGTTGGTCGGGTTGACGGTAGCGAAACTCTCACAGGCGTCACCTCCCTGCAAGAACCCGACCCTCCATCCTTGAGCGCTTGAGCGACCATCGTCCTCACAGACTTTTATCCCGCCGTGCTAGACAACCTCCGGTCCAACATCGACACCAACTTCCCCACCGTCCCCGACGGGAACGACACCAACCACGTAGCGACTCGGATCCTCGTGAACACTCATCCTTTGGACTGGTCGTCGTTTTCGACGACACAGAAGCTACATATGCTTGACATCTTGTCGATCCCATTCAACGTCGTCTTTGGCGCGGACATTGTTTACGAAGCTCAACATGCCGTTTGAATACGCGATTGCCTCAAATCTCTCCTCTATATCCCGATGGCTCGGACGAGGATCCGCTGTTTCACCTCGTGATCCCTCTGCGGCCAACGCATACTTTCGAGTCCAGTACGGTCGAACAGGCGTTTGGTTCCAAGTATCGTGTCTCCGAAGGATCAGCCTCCCAGCGGGAGCTTGTCATTCTCTCGAAAGAATCTATTGTTTGTGAAGCTTATGGAGATGGGAGGTCTGAGACTCTGAGAGGAGCCGCACGGATGATGATGTAGAATATTTTTACTATCGAATTGGATGGACCCGATGAACCGGACGAATGCGCAAGCTTATCTTTCAAACCGGGTGTCACAGACGTGGTCATCATAAAATCGGAGGGTCCAGTAACATCAAGAGAAACGGATAACCCTTGCTCGATCACGAACGTGAACGGGGTCGACGAAAGCTAACCGTGTGACGGTGGTCAAAAGATCCCGCCACCCCCCACCAAGTGCAAGCTTGCCATGACCGTACCTGTCACGTCGTAAGTCTTCCTCTCTCTCCTGCACCTCCACCACGATCGATCACGCGACTTCAATATAGCCCCATCAACTTGAAGCACTTCGCTACGCTCCTGCACGGAGCGAGACGTGGCCGTTCTACGTCACGAAGCTGTATTGTCACATCGACCAACCCAACCCGTCCCCGCTTCCGTCGTTCAAGAGCGCCGGAGCCAGCAACACCTGGGTGCGCCGCAGTTCGTCCTTGGAAAGGTCTCTCCTGCGAAACCCGAGTGAACGCAATTCCCCCCGGTGTTGTGTAAGATAACTGCGATTATCCCCTATGCTTCCTCCTCGTAAACCATTTGCTTTATAGCTATGACCCACGGTTGATCCTCGTGTTCGTTGTCGTACAAGCTCAGTTGTTATACAGTAGTCGTATCCCTGAGTTTACTGAGCCGATTGTGTTGCATGATACTCTGATGCGAGTCACTATCCCGATCAAGGTTCTTTGTCTTAAAGCTATGATTCGTCCAGTTGATCCTCACGTTGCTATACGTGCCTAGTTTCCCCACCCAAGGTCCTCTACGACCTACAGCATAATTTACAAGGCTTTGCATAGATGTTGCTGAGCTGTAATCTCAAGTCCATCAAAGCACCATGCGGATATTTATCAGTCAGACAGTGTCCATGGCGATTTAACCAGTGAGAGAGTTTACAAGTGAAATTACCGAGAGTCTCCGACTCTCATGCGATGAACAAGAAGCCCGGGCGCGATCAGATAACTGTATTGCGCGTTCGTAGTCTCCCTCCTTCATGTATTTGTTGCCGAGGAGAATGTACATGTATACCTGTGGAAAACATCATTGTACGCGGTGGTAATGCAGTGTTGCACCAGGGACCTGCCTGGACGCGGGCAAGCTTTACCTTGTTGGCTTCTGTTGTGTTAACCAGATCATGTACGCGCAGTATCCCATCAATGTATTCGCCGATCAAACAAGAGAGAATCATCTGAATGACAGAGAAGCTTAACAACAAGGGGGCACATACCCAGATGACTAAAATAAACTCGTTTTCATTTGGATCGCCGTCGCGAAAGACAAGGGCGAACACACGCATTGCAGTCTTGTAGTCTCCCTGGTCCACAAGCGCGATGGCCTTTGCGATATGCCCTATCGCCAAAGGTTGGATGTCGATGGACTTGGCGCGCGCTAGTCAGCGGGAGCTTGACGCAGAGGCGAAGTATGATATATGTACGCTGCACTCCAATTTCGCGAACGCGCCCGTACGAAGGCGCAGTAAGCGAGTGCATTGTGGTCAGTAGTGGAATCTTTTTCGATTTCTTCCAAAGATACTGTATTCGCGTTTACCGAGCGATGTTGCATCCAAGATTCGAACACGTCAATGCCAGTACCACGGTTCCGGGTTTGGCCACCGTTTCTGGGTCACCGAACACAGATTGCTGTGCCTGAGCAAGCTCGGTCTCGTGCTTTACTGTGGGTTCCTCGAAGGCGGCCTTGATATGGCCTTATCCGTCTCGCCAAGAAGAGTTCCCAGCCTGCGGATCTCGGCCAACGAGCTGTTCTGCTGGACGATCGCGCTTTGCGATGATGTTTGGGACCAGGATGCAAAGTCACTAGGATCGAGAAAGCAGGACTGCAGTAGTATGTCTCTAAGATTCCGGGGGGTAATGTTCTTGTCATCTCCGCCGCTCGCGAGATAGCCGTCGTTAGGGAGAGCAATGGACCACACACTCTGAGAGTGCTCGATGGCGGGGCCAATTTTGGTATGGGTTGACGTGTCCCAGAGGCGAATGCGATGAACTTGGCCGCCAAGCCGAACCTACGTCCAATTTAATTTGTCTATCACGTGCGCTGATCAATCGACCACTTCGTGCCGCAATGAACTTTACAAGACCGTCTCTTGCCTCATACTATGATCTGGTCACCGGACTATCACAGGGCGGCCATCTGTGCCCATGCAAAGAGTCGCCGCCTTTGATCCGCCTTGCCTTAACGGCTCGCGCTGCACACGGCTCTTTCTCGCCAAAAATTTATCCCACTACCACGCCTGTACGTCCGTGATCACAATGCTGCCGGAACACGACCAGCGCCTCAATGGTCGCCGCGGATCACCGTACAACGCTTGTTTGATCTTTGCGGATCCTCGTCCGTTATGCATTCTACACGGGCACCTGTCCTGATCGCCTTCCCATACCGTCCTCCTTTCCGTGAACGTCGTGGGTAGTGCTGGAATAACGCTAATTCAGCTTCTAGTTCAAGTTACCGGGATCCGTGTTCGCCGCCGCGAAGACAGAAAAATAGTAGACGTGTGTTTGCCCCTGAATTGTTCACTGGAAGTAAAAAAAGGTATAAAAGCTGTCGCATTTTGCAGATGAAATGGCAGTCATCTGCAAACCTCATCATCTTCAAAGACTTGTCTCTCGTTCGATATGTTTGGTCTCCTCGCCACCCTTGCGCTCACTGCTACAGCCGTTTTCCAGGGTGTGTAGATGCTGCAACGTTGTGCCTTCACCCTTGTTTCTCAATCTTGTTGTAGCCCAAGCCACCCTCCCCGCCAACTGCGATCGCAATGCGACCGTCGCTGCGGGTGATACTTGCAACATCATATCTGCCATGTACAACGCCTCCACGTAAGTCTGGGAATTCTCGACACCGCTAGCATCGACGACTCACCCCACATTTTTAATGACCCATAGCTACCAGCTCGCAACTGTGAATACCGGGGTCATCGATGCGAACTGTGACAACCTCCAAGTTGGCGAGGTGAGGCATCCCCCACGACGCCCATTGCACACCAAGACTCGACTCTGAATCCTGTATAGGTCATCTGCCTGGGTCTCACCGGCCAAGATTGCGAAACCACCTACGTTGCGCAGTCAGGGGACACTTGTATTGGCATTGCCGGCTCGTACAACATTCCGGAGAACACGCTCCTCACGAATAACCCGAACCTAAACCAGAACTGCACAAACCTCTACCCTCAGGAGGTCAAGCCTTTGCATGTAATTGTGATTACGAAAGGTCGCTGATTATTCCTACAGGTCCTGTGTGTCTCTAGCACCATCTATGTCAACGCGACCCAGTGAGGTTGAACGATCCTTATACACAGTAAACAGAACAGGTGCATTGGAAATGTGTGCTGATACAAGCCAAAAAAAAGGGGGCTGCGGTATATAGATGAAATGTATTGTATTTCGTCCGAATACACCCACACATTACGATTATATAGCAAGGCAAATTGAATTCCTCTGATAGGGCCAGCAGGCGCCATTCTTTGGAGATGTCAACCTTGTTCCTTGCTTGTTCCCTATCCCGCTGACACCTCGATCGCACGCTTCGGACGAAAATGTCTAGCCAACCTATGTATCGCCGATCATCTGATGCGGCCTTCAATCCCTGGCAGCGGACCCAGTACTTGGTCCTCGTTATTCAAACCTCGACTATCACTACGCCTTTGCCGGTCGTCCCAAGTTCTCCGGAGCAGCCAAGAGGTTAGCAACGACCGCGCTGCTCTCTTGCATCCGTTTGAACGCTTCATACAGCTGCTGAACACCGCGGGTCGCATCCGCGATGAGCTGCTGCTCGGTAGGCGGACTCGCATTCCGTGCACTGTCGGATGCAGGGAGCGGGTAGGCACCGACGCCGGATTGTCTGAGCATGTCGGCGAGAGCGTGCATGGCTTGATCGAGTGCTGTCACGTCCACTGGGGGAAAATTTAAATACATGGGCGTCGTCGTCGTCATGGGAGGGGGCACAGTGCACAGTGCTAACCTTGTGTCTGTGTTGGATTGACGCCTGCCTGGTAGGCGTTTTGTCTGAATGAAAGGGCGTGAGCGTCAGAAAGAGAGGGAACCAGGGTTGGAATTGCGGGTTTTGGGGTTCGACATACATGCCGTTCAACGCACTCCGCGCGAGAGCGTTCACCCGAGCGACCTGCTCCATGGCGATCTGTGTGTTCTGTTTGAACAGCTCAGGCGAATTTGGGTCTACGAGGGTTGAGCTGGTGGTGGTAGTGCCGCTTGTCTCCTGAGACAGACTCGGAAAGGTCGACGAGGTTGAATTGAAGCTGGACGAAGGGCCTGGGATCGACGCGAGGCTCGAGAAGGCTGATATCGTGGACGATTGGGATCCATGGGGCGTGAAGGACGTCGATGACGGTTGGCTCGAGTTCAAGTTCATCGCGACGTCCATGAGATGATCAATGCCAGTATGACCCAACCGCCGACGTCGCGTCTTCCACCCATCGCCAAGATCGCCACGTTCACGTCCACACAACTCTTCGAGTCCCTCCAATACCTCCACTCGCTCTACCGCCCTCAAGTGCGCGGTTCTCACAGACGGAGTTCAGTCTCATCACCCAATGACGACGACGATGTTCAACGGGTCCTTGAATCTGACGCTTTCGAGCGCGGCTACGCAATCCGCTGGCTCACAGCGCTCATCGCCCAACTCGAAGCTCGGCAAGAACAGTCGTCGTTGCTGACACCCACACCCACACCCAGTCCCACTCACGCCGTCATCGACACTAACACTGGCACCCAGCCCCCCTCCGAGTCCGAGTCCAGTCTCTCCATCGACACTGACACACTCATTCAACAAGCAGCCTCCCTCCTCGCGACCTGTGCCGGCGTCGCTGCCGCAGGCAAAGTACACCACCGATTCTCTTTCGAATCCCCCGTGGCTGCCAGTGGCGAGGTCCACGTCGAGTTGACAGACATCCCCTTGGACAATCACGATTACGGGAGCGTCGGGGCACAGACGTGGGGTGGGGCCTGTGTACTGGCAGAGATGATCGCAGAACGTCCCGATCGGTTCGGTCTAGGATCCACTCCCACACATTGGAATCCGTCGGCGCGCAGTGATATTCTCGACACTCGGGAACGTCCTCTCCGTATCCTTGAGTTAGGCGCAGGTACTGGGTTGGTCGGGTTGACGGTAGCGAGACTCTTGCAAGCGTTTCCTCCCTACAAGAATCCAAATCCAAATCCGACCCCCCGTCCTCGAGCGATCATCGTCCTCACAGACTTTTATCCCGCCGTGCTAGACAACCTCCAGTCCAACATCGACACCAACTTCCCAACCGTCCCCGACGGCAACGACGCCGACCACGCAGCGACTCGGATCATCGTGAACACTCATCCTTTGGATTGGTCATCGTTTTCGACGACGAGAGAGACGCTACCTATACCTGACATCTTGTCCACCCCATTCGACGTCGTCTTTGGCGCGGACATTGTTTACGAAGCTCAGCATGCCGTTTGGATACGCGATTGCCTCAAATCTCTCCTCTCATATCCCGATGGCTCGAACGAGGATCCGCTGTTTCACCTCGTGATTCCTCTGCGACCAACGCATGCGTTCGAGTCCAGTACGGTCGAAGAGGTGTTTGGTTCCAAGTATCGTGTCTCGGAAGGATCAGGATCACACCGGGAGCTTACCATTCTCTCGAAAGAATCCATTATTTGTGAAGCCTATGGAGATGGGAGGTGTGGGAGGAGCTGCACGGACGATGATGTAGAATATATTTACTATCGAATTGGATGGTCCCGATGAACCAGACGAATGCGCAAGCTTTTTTTTTTCAAACTGGGTGTCACAGACGTGGTCATCATAAAATCGGAGAGTCCAGTAACATCAAGAAGCGTAAGTAACAAGCAACGGAAACAGAGACATACGAAGCGCAATCGTGTCGCCACGCTACACTCACTTCATCGAGGTACTTATAATATCCAGTTCTCGTGCGATCAACGAGTTTGGACACTGTTTTTTCAGTGCTCTGATCAAAAGACATCAGTAACGACTCCATAAACGGTAGCAAAGGACAAAGGAAAAAGAAAAAGACATACTCTAGTCCTTTCTTGTCGCCTCGTTCCTTGCACTCTCTACCGGCAGCACGCCAGTCCTCGCAAAGAATATACAATTCCACCCTCTTGGGTGCATCGCATCGTATCACGTAGCTCGCAGCCTCTTTGAGATGTCCAGATGCGACGAGATGTCGAACGAACGCCTCGTATCCAATCGGACTCCGTCTCGATCGTGCAAACGCGTCGAGACCGTCAAAGTCTCTGAGGGCCGTCAACGCATAGAGCTTAATATACCAGAACCTACGTCAAAAGGTTGCATGAGATTCCACGTAGTTCTAGCAAAAGGATGGACACCCACCGTTTGTCAGGGACCTTGAACTCGCTCTTGATCTTGTCTGCTTTCTTGCTCATCCCGTTCATGAGACAGGTACGTATCGTCTCAGAGACGCTCTCTCCAAAAAATTTGACCTTGCCATCAGAGTCCTTCTCGAGCTGTTGCTGCATGGCAAGTAGACGTGCGCTCTCATTCATCATCTGCATGCCGATAAATCAATGTTCTCCATCTCAGCCATCCTCCGGAATGCCGAGAAAAAAAAAACCACCTTGGCTTCGAAGCTGCGATCCTTGTCCTCGGAAAAGAACTTTTCGGCAGCCTTGACGGACGTGATCGTGGCTGCTTGATCCTACCCCATTTCTCGATTACGAACGTGAACGGGATCGACGAAAGCCACACACACACCGTCATTTGGCTTGCTTCTCCCAGCGCTAGCACCGCACTTTCCACTCTTCTGTCGTCACTGTAGTAGAAATCGCGCAGCATTTCTCTGTTTTGTTCCCGAGCATACACCTGGAGTAGCCTGCTGGCAGGTACCAGGCCTTCTCCCCCGTCCTCGATTAGACGGAAGAAGGAGCCGAGCGGGAGCCGCTTGTGCAAGTGCAACAGAACATGGTACACTAACACACTTAGCAAATCACTCGCGACGGACGATACAGACACACACATACCTAGTTCGGTATCCCCACTATCCACCGCCTTCAACAATGCTAATTTGTCTTCCTTCATCGTCAACAAGAGCGGTACCTGGTCCGAAGCGCGTGTCTCGTGGTCGAGAAGCTTGGGGGGCAAGTCGACGTTGGCAAAGACGACGGGACGCCCACGTGAAGAACAAAGCGCGTGCTCACCTTGGTCGCTAGACCCGCCCTGCCGACTTCCCATGCACGACGCGCAATGTCTGCGTAACTCACGGCACCTTTTCCGAGCTTCTCGAACTTGTCGACGATCACCTTGCACAACTCCTCGTCTTCGGTGTCAGTGGCAGAGGATTTAGAGCGCGCAATCTTTGCGCTGGCCCAGTGCCTCAACACGATGTCAGCCTTGAGTGAGAGGTACGACGAGATTCGAAGGGCAAGAAGGTGCAAGTTCCTCGACGTCAGCCGGGTGATGAGATGCATCGGGGACACGTATTGATATCTGACGCGTACAACGCATCAGCAAGATGGCGAAAACACGAGACTTTT
>JBBPQU010000990.1:0-12314 GCA_038092655.1 Boletus sensibilis
GCAGACAACCCTCGGCACATCCTTCAAGCATACGTCGAGAACGGCGAAGGGATTGATAGGGCAGGTGGTTTTGCGGTGCAGGTACGCTCTGATTCCATTCTGCCGCGCCCATCTATTGTTCACCTCCCGCTTGTGCTGAACGTGTTCACACAATACAGGGTCTCGGCAGCATTCTCATTCGCAAGATCGATGGGGATTATAACAACGTCGTTGGATTCCCTGGAGCGTCGTTCTTCCAACTCATAGATAAACTGGCAGAGGAAGAAGTGGATTTTTTAGAGATATAAACGCGCACGCTGTGATCCTTCAAGTTACTGTACGAATTGGACCGTTTTCGTAGAGTTTTGACACAGCCATTGAGATGCGCTGACAAATCAGGCCAGTAGCACTGCCGTACTGGCCCGTCAGTGTTGCTTCGACGACATTGTACACTGCTTCCTCGCTTCATCTGGTTTCGGGCGCACTCACCCTCTTTCTCTTGCTAACCTGTCCACGGGACACCACAGCCTAACTTTTTGTCCTCCGTCTTCGCACTTCCAAGATGTCTGGATTCGCTGCTCTCATGGCGCTCAGCGCCTCACAGACAAAGCAAGCGCAGAACGCAGTCCAGACGGCGCTCGACCAACGTCAGCGGAACGAAGAACTCAGACGCAAGAAACAAGAAGAAATCGAGCGCAAGGCCCGTGAGGAGGAGGCAAAGCTCCGCCAGAAACGGTTCGAGGACCAGAAGAAAGAACAGGAGCTCGAGGCGAAGCGGGAGGCAGAACAAGTACGATGGGTGGCAGAGCAGACACGACGAGAGGAGGCGGCTCGGAATGTGTTGCTCTATGGGCCCAAGAAGGCAAAGCAGCACGGGCCGAGGTGGCCTACGTCGCATTCGGGGATCAGGGACGAGGTGCGCAGACGACGGGTGGGGGAAGAGGAGGAGGAGGATCCGAGGTCGGGATCCCCTGCGCTGGCGTTGACGAGGGAGGAGAAACGGCAACGGAGGATGGATGCGGATATGCGGCGTACGTATCAGCTCAAACGGGCTTCGTCGATGGGGTACAGCAAGGCTGGTCGACGACTCCCAGGCGGGGCTATCGATGCACCGTCAGCAACCACCTCCGACTCTGGCTCCTCTGCGCAGTCGGTCAAGGCGCGCCTTGCTGCGCTACCCAACACCCTGACGAAGCTCAACGTGAACAAACGAGACATTCGGACGATCGACGAAATCCTTCAGGACAGGGCCAAAGCGAAAACCGCGACCCTTGATGGTGATGACGCCCGTGAATTCAACGACTGGTTCGGAAAGGCGAAGAAGAAGGAAT
Organism: Boletus sensibilis; assembly: GCA_038092655.1. Classification (NCBI taxonomy): domain Eukaryota; kingdom Fungi; phylum Basidiomycota; class Agaricomycetes; order Boletales; family Boletaceae; genus Boletus; species Boletus sensibilis. The sequence continues at coordinate 1,311 of JBBPQU010000990.1, forward strand.
TCCCTTCCCTTCCCAGCACACAGTCGAGCGCCACGCTGGCGTCTGCGCCGTCCTCGGGTGCAAATTCACCGAGACCGGGGAGTACGAGTAAGTGCATTTATTTTTGCAATGCTTGTCTCTCGGTCATGGTACCCAACTATCGTGGTAACGCACAGAGGCCGCGTCGCAACCGCTGGCCAAATCGCAGCCTCCAGCTACGGCTGCAAATGGCAAGACGGCATCCACCTCATCTGGAACCAAGTCGTCTAGACCTGCGCTCAGTACCAAGACATCTTCGTCGACGATCCCCAAGCTCTCGTCTTCCACCGTCAAGTCTTGGCAGTCCAAGAGTCCAGTCCCAAAATCGCACATTGTCAAGTCGGGGTTCGTATCGGGTGGCGCGCCTCCCCGATCGGGAGGGGTACCACCCAAGAAGCGACCACGGTCGCCTTCGTTCTCGCTTTCACCCCCTCCACCGAAGCGACGTGCATCTGAACCCGAGAGCGCGCTCAGCTCTGAGATCTGGAAGTTGTTTGGCAAGGACCGGAGTTCGTACATCGCACGGGATGTGTTGAGCGATGACGAGGATATGGAGGCAGACGCGAGCGCTGTGATGAAGGAAGAGATGCGGAGGTTAGTCTTCCCTCTTTTTCTTCTTCTTTTCCCTGCGATCCGTCGTCGAGTGTCCACATTATATGCATCGCGCTCACACACACACCACACACAGTTCCCGACTCGCCAAACGCGAAGACGAGATCGCCCTCGAAGAAGAGAAACGCTACGAAGAAGAGAAGCGCAGACGAAAGCGCGAACGCGAGATGCGCGAGAGACAGGGCATGTGATGCCTGTCCACTCCCCCTCCATCGATCGTGAACGTCTGCTGCATTTTGCACCATGCAACCGGTGAACGTAATACCACCCCAGCTCACTCTCGTTCCCCGGTATTTTTTTCCTCTATTCCCAGCTCTTGCACTGCTCGTCGTCTTATCAAACGCCACACCCAGTGGCACTCCATCGCGGACTCGATTTCTCATCGCTTTTCTAAACACTTTTTCTTCGACTCTCTTTCTGTTCTTGAATTAATCGATCTAGAAGCGACTAGGTACAATGATCAACGCATGCCATCACCCCCACCTACACGTTTGTTCAAAATCATTTCCCTCTCGATAGGATTCGGTTGGATTTCACAAAGCCACCCATCGCACATAACCCACGTAATATATATATCTATGTCTTTCTCTTTCGTTGCGTTTTTCTTTTCTTTTCTGTTCTTTTGCAACCTGCACTGTATTCGCATAGCGCTCTTGTCACACTCGCACACAAATCCAATGTTTTACTTGCATGTTACTCGAGTCCAGAACCAGGACGAGGGAAACTGGGGAGCGGGGTCATCATATAATTACATGAATAGATAATACGAAGAACGAAAAAAAAAAAAAAAAGACATGGGATAGCGATCGACAATAAGAGGATGAATAGCGAATCTATACGTGTGTGCGTGTATGCAAAAAAAGGTCGGAGGCGCTGCTGTGGTGTCGAAACGGAAAAAGTCGGGCGTTTTGGCTGGCTGATGTTTCTTAGCTCCCATCGTCCGCTCGGAATCGCTTGGCCTGAGGATGATGTCCGCCCTGTGCTTGCATAAATGCTGGATTGAAGTGTCCTTGCATGCCATATCCACCGCCGCGTCCGTTGCCGCCACCACCGGCCATCATTCCCATACCTATAACGAATACATCGAAGGACTCCGTAAGAAAAACAGCGCGAGGGCAGAAAGAGACCGCTAAAAGCTCATACCCATTCCGCCGCGTCCTCCCCCACCGCCCATCATCCCCCCACCACCACGCGGACCTTGGGGGATCATCCCACCCCGTCCGCCGCCTACGAACCCGGTGCCCATGCCGCCGCTGCCGAACCCGCCCATGCCCATGTTCCCCATGGCCATCGCGTTCATCATACCCATGCCTGCCATGCCCATGGGTGCCATGTTGCCCATCATATTAGACATGCCGCCGCCCCGCATCATTCCGCCGCCCATCATGCCTCCCCCTCGTTGCATACCGCCTCCCACCATGCCGCCTCCCATTTGGGGACCACCCCCACGGTAGCCCCCGCCGCCACGACCCATGGCCCCGCCTCCGGGCTGCATTACTGTACCTTGCTGCCGTTGTTCACGCGGCGGCGGTTCTGTTGATCAGACTCTTCAGCGTGTACATATATGCGTGATAATGCACCTTTCTTACCTTTGGGAAGCGTTCGGAAAGGATTCCCTTGTGAGGAGGAAGTGAACGTTGCGGTTGCACGTCTATTTTGAAAATCACTGAAGAGATTCCGTTTCGTCATTGCAACACCAGACAAGACAAACGACGCACTTGTTGTCGAACCACGTCTTGATAGCATTGGCATTTTCAGAGCTTCCACATTCTACGTATGCGACCCTGTAAACCAGCCGTCACATCAATGGCAACGAAATCCTAGCCTTGTCGAAACCTACCCCTTGCTCTTGCCATTCACTTTATGTTCCGAAAACGTAATGTCCCGGTGATCAATCGCAACCCCGACATTCAGAGCAACTTGACGCAAGTCCTCGTCCGTCGTCCACTGTAAAACAAACGTTGGCAACAAGAAAACGAAACAAAAATGCTCAGAACAGATTGCACGCGCGAAAACTAATTGACAGGATAAAGAACGGACCCATTGCAGATCCCCAATGTACAACGCATCATAACCCATCATTGACGTGTCCACGTTTCCACCACCGCCATGTCCACCGTTTGAGTGATAGTTCCCGTTCATGGCGACGTCTGGTCCTGTCGGATCTGGTTTTGTGTGCCCCACTTGACTCATGATGGGGTTGTTGGTGGCGGACTGCGCACGCGAGGGTTCGGTCGAGGATGGTAAGATGGAATGCTTGGTTTCTTCGTCTTCGTCGAGCCGAGGACGCTTTTCACCAGTCGAAGGCTCGACGGGAGTGCTCACGGTTTCGACAGGCTCTTCGACCTGTACTTCATCTTGAAAGCCATCGTCCTTTATTCATCGCCGACACAACACCCAATTCCACCGAAAGTCAGCAAAACGGTGCATATATGCGCTTGAGGGTACCATACCTGTTCCGTCTTGCTCGTCACGAAACCGTCGTCTTCGCCGTAGATGTCAAAATCCTCCTCAGGCATGACTCAAAAGCAGATTTTCGAGTGAGGGCAAGTAAACACTTGTTTTGCACTAGAAGGAGGACAGAAATGACAGGATTGGTTGAGTACCGACGTGCACATGATGATAGGCAGCAGGCACAAAAAAGGGGGCGACAGGACAATAACAGTTAAAGGAGCAAAGAGCTCAGCGCATATACAGAGGATCAAAAGGGTGGTTCTGCGCGCTACAGGATCAGCGACACAGAAGGATGGGAGGGTTCTTACATGATTAGGTATGGATACAGTGACAGTGATTAAACGGGACCTTCCGTCCGCTGGTTTATACAGTTTGGTAGGTAGACTCGGTAAAAACAGGCTCTTTCGCGGGGGTGCGAACAAGAAATCTGTTGAAGTTGCGGGAGCGGGTTGACGTTGATGCAAAGAGAAAGCGGACAAGATCGTCAATTTGGTTTGAGAGCTGTATTAACTGCGCATTGTTTGTATTTGTTTTGTTCATGTGGCGCTCGTGATGGTAGCCAACGAGCTACGTCCATTCCGGGGTAGATCGAATTTATCATGGGAAGCAATCTATCCGCACAAAGTACACCGCTCTCATGTCTTCTCCCCAAGCACCGTTCCGACCACTTCTTCCTGACGTGCCAACCATAACCCAAACGCTGGCGACCGCAACCACTTGTCATAAAACTCCTTCTGCTTCGACAACGACTTGAACGGCAGCGTCGAGGGACTCTTTTTGAGTGATGCGAAAAAGTCGCTCGTGCTGAACGGCTTCAGTCGTACCTTCCCTGCACTGCGCTCCGAAGGTGACGGCATGAGTGTGTTCAGATATCGATTGAGTGGGACGAGCATGGCGTTCGTCCGCGTGCAAAAGTGTCTGCGCATGTCGAGTGAGGCTTGGATTTCTGTCCACCCCGCCGTCAATATGTCGTCTCTAGGGTGGACTGGTACGTACGCTCTGCCTCGTGACCAGCACACGCTTTCTCAAGGGACTTGAGCAGTTCCCGGTCCTTGGAAATGTGCCGTCGGTGCGTCTTTGTCGTCCATCCGGGAGAGGGACCGGTGACAACCGTGTTAGTCCCCCTGCGCGACCTGGTGGTAATCCCATGGTGCATATATAAACATCAATTGAATAGTGAGGCAGATCGTACTCACTGTGACTTTCGTCCCACACTCAGCACATGTGGCCAGTGGGCACACGATTTCTCGAAGAAGGGGTTCGTGACACCAATGAGGAGTCCCGCCTTGGGAGGTGCCTTGTTCACCAATGAAGTGTGATCTTTGTCGTGGATCGTGAAATACGGGCGAATATCTGCGGCAAGCGGGATCTGTGCAGGTCACGACGGTGTCGGTAGCGCAGAAAATGATGTGCCGGGGCGACGTACCGGGCGCACGAGGTCACGGAGCCACCAGACAGCCTGGCTTGTCATCGAGGGTGACGGTCCAAAGACCAGGATCGGCTCAGACAGCACCAGGCATTCCCACAACGACCATAGGTGTGCCAACGATGCTTCGAAGAGCTGTATTGGTGGCGGGTCGAACGGTCCGGTGGATGCGAGGAGCTACACATTCATGGTAAGCGAGTCACTCAGAAAATACAGGTAAACGCGAAGTGTACTAACGTGCATGGCTGGGTTGAACCGCTCACCGAACGTATTAGTTTCGGCGGGTTGTTGGCTGTCGGAACTGAGAGGCAGTTCGACATGAAGTACGGAACCCAAGAAACCGAGTTCGACAGTCGAGCCTGGTGATGGGCCTTGCCTTTCTTTGACATCTGAAGGCTCAGCGAAGGTGACCGAGAACACGAAGAGGCGACGTACCAATTCGCGATGTTGTGGCATGCTGTCTCGAGCATTGGAACACCGTGATCTCGGAAAAGCGGACCGAGCTGGCATATCATAGAGGTATACAGTGCCGGGTATTGGTGGTGAGTTAGGAGCACCAACGAAAACTATCACGATCTCGTCAATTCCTCCGTGGTAGCTCGATTGCCACCCTCGAACATCACCTGTTGGTAACCACGCTTCGACGTTGGGTCTCTCTTTTGGCAGAAATATGAGAAACCATACATAAACCCATCCAATGGCTGCGGATACCGTCCTTCACGAACGTTTTCCACAGGTGCTTCAGAGGCCTTGGGGTATACCCTAATCCTAAACGAATGAACTTCCGATCCTTGTTCAAACTGTAACGAGTCGGGGAACGAGGAGAACGCGCTTTAAAAGCGTGTCAGAACGAAGAGGAACACATTCATGAAAGACGGACATGTTTTCTCTCTCTGAAGGTGATAGGTACATCGGAGGGTGCACCGCTCGCACGACCGGTCCGAGATCAAGGTCGAATTGAACTAAATATAAAAACGTCTAATATCCTTTAGTTGAGAAGCGACGTCTATCTTACCGACAACAAAGGCAAGTGCCCATTCTTGCATCCTCTGCACCCTGTCCTCTGAGAACGCGAAGAATGGAATGTCATCCTCTGTGCTCGCATATCCCGACACGGTTGACGGGAGGTGAGGCACCGTTCTCGATCGCAAGATGGGATGGTGTGCAGTGAGTCCCTCGGTGACTTGCGAGAGTGAAGATGATTTCAATGAACCATGCGTCACGGAGTCCTGCCCCAGCGTGTCGAACTGCAGCCGAGAGACCGGACGAGAGACCGGGGAAGACATATCGGTATCAGAGATGGACAGAGAGCTTCTGCGAGAGTGGTAGTATAACCCGATGTCCTGTTCCTCCGGGCTGTCGGGGACCTGGAGGCTCGAGCTCATCGTCGACTTCAACCAACTGGCAGCCGACAAAACGCGGAACTGGCAAGTCCCAGCTGGATATGGAAATCGAGGCCTCCGAATTCTAACAACCGTACACAAACACTCTATAATGTTCCATCCAAACTTTCCGCCAAGTCTCTCCATCACTCCAAACGTCGGACTTTTCACAAATAAAGCACCTTCGGAAGGCGATGGCGGTGATGCATTTGGCGTAGAGGCACAACGAGAAGCGATCTCCAGATACGGCATCGCAGGCAGGGTCTGGTGAATACCTTGTCCCCTCTTCCTTCAAGGACCAGACCAACCCGTACTCGACGCGCACACTGTATAGGGAAGCTGCGTATGCGTTGTGTGCCTATGTCGACTCCGTCGAGGGCGATGTGCTTGATTTTGACCCACCCTTTGTGGATGACCCGTATGTGCCTCTCGGTGCTATCGAGCTGGGATCTGGGACTGGCGTGGTAGCAGCAAGTGTCGCGAGGGCGATACGGCACGCTGTCAGACCAGGTGGGTTCGTGATCGCCACGGATCTCCCGGACGTCTGTCCCCTCTTGGCGCACAATCTCGGAATAAATACATCGAGAGGGGGGAATCGCTCAGACTCGGACACGGTTTTCGTGAGACCGCTCACATGGGGCATCCTTAAGCATGCCACCTCCATCGCCGGCGAATTCGGCTTTGACCACCCTTCTGCTTCCCGTCGACTGACACATATCCTCTGCAGCGATCTCGCAAGTACCCTCGTTCATTCCGACTGCTGAGACACCCTTCACTTACCATACTCCACATTCGCAGGTATACTTTCCAGAACTCCTTGGCCCGCTTCTCCGGACGCTCATACACCTCACCTCAGCGTTTTGTGCATCATCGTCAGGGCCGCCCACCAAGGTCGTCATTTCCTATAAGATCCGCAGTCTCCCAAAGGAGACGCCGTTCTGGACAGCTTTCGGTCTCTGGTTCTCGTTCCAGCCTGTCCTGGTACGCAGCCGGGTTCGACCTATCGAGAGCAAGAACGCACCTCTAGATGACGAACCAGATACCCCAGAACCCTGGAGACAGTTCGGAGCAGACGAAGATGCAGATCGGACATTCGTCTTTGTTGCGCATCGTCGGCCAGAGTCGATCGCATGGCACGTCCCCGAAACTGATAAAGAGTTGATGGAAGGTGTGGGTGCTCGAGACACAACAACGAGAAAGGGAGACGATAGGTTTGAAACAATCCTCTTCATGACCATGAGAATAGACAATACAGGCGCATAAAAGTACATTATGTTAAATACACCAATTCTACACACCCTTTGAGTCCTTGCACCATGAGAAAGGAAGACTGCTATTTGCTTTCATCATATACCTCCTGTTCCCCCATGATGGAAGAATCGCTGATTCCCGTTCTCCAATAGCCCGACTGAACTGTTGTAATCTGCACCCTGCTCCTGGACGTACTCTGGCGGCGCGTGCGAGCGTACCGGAACACCCAATGCAGGGAAGTTGGCGATTGTCACTTTTTGCCTGAGCAGGGGAGTGCTCTTGGGTGCAGTAGCAACGAAACCGGCTGCTTCAACCGGCTGAAGATCCAAGTGGTACTGCATGGCGTATCAACCAACACGATTTGAGCTCCACAAGGGTCATCGACGCACGCTGATGGTAAATCTGGGGAACAAGGTACTCGGTTTGAGACTCCTCTGGACATCGACTTCGCCCTGAAACACACGTTGACCTACGCCCCTGTAGTCTTCGGGGGCCCAAAATACCGCACGTGCGACGTTCTCGAGGAAACGATTGTCCGACCGATGGTCGGTGTCGTTGGTGGCATCGGAACCTGTGGCCAAGGAACGAACGAGGAGAAGCTTGATTGCCTTGGGGGTTGAGAGGAGGTCAAGGGCTTGTTCGTCATTTCCTGTGAGGGTTAGCCAGAGCGGTATGGCTGTTCCCCGACCATAAGTCAGCTTGCGAAGCACTCAGCTCAGATCATGTGTGATGGATTTGGAAAATGCGAATATTCTTACAGGTTTCGCAAGGGCCAACTGCGAAAGCGATATTGGGCATTGTTTATTAGTCAAAGGAGGTGATCACTTACACTGAGCGTCACTTCGGCAGTGTGTGAATCGAACAATGTTCCTTGGATAGTCAAGGGAGGGAGGGTATGCCAACCATCGGGATCACCTGTATGGAGATTGAGGTCGATAAAACTAGTTATCGCAAATACGGTACCTTCGGGTCCAACGAGAGGGAGGTTTTCCTTGTACGCTTTTTGAAGCATGCGAGATGGCAGCTCTGGTCGCGTCACGGGGACATAGGCAAAAGTAGTCATCAAACCGTACGTTGTTCAGAAGATGAAAAGACAGAAAAGAAGTATCACTCATACGTTTTATCGACTCTGAGCATCCCGCGTTTGACCGTCACGATAAGCTTATAGTCGACATATCCCGTACTCGCTCTCTCGGAGAATGAGGTTGGGAGAGGGAACTTTTTCTTCGTCTTTTGGTCCTGCACTTCGACCTCTGTGGGGAGCGTGAGAGAGAAAGGCCAAGCATATTTTCCCTTGGCGAACTTGGCCATTTTCGAGCCGTCGGGCAAGGACATGGAGGGTGTCCATAGATCGGTCTCTCAATTGAGGAACAGCTGTTCCTCTTGGCCGACGAGGGTCGTCCCTGCTGTGATCTAACGTGCTCATGAGAAAGCAAGCTATGGGAAGGTGCGAGGCATGTAATGGACAACACAGACCTTGACCGAGATGCCTTTGATGGATTCGGACTTGAGCACGTCTGAGTCGACTTGGCCGGAGATGAGGTCGCCCTCGTAGAAGATGGGGAGGGAAATAGATGTTGATGCGCGGCTGCTCACTGTGAGTGTCAACCATTTGAAACCCTTTCCATCTTGGAGCGATAAGGTGTGCTGTGAGCCTTCCTGAGCAGTGTTGCTACTTGACCCCGCCGCGAGAGGCGAAGGGGCCTCGGAATACCCAGGTAGCTCAGAATCCATCACTGAAAAGTTGCGGACCCCTTCGAGTCTGAAACGGACGAGCGCGTAGGGATAGTTTCTATGTAATGTGGGCAGAGCTGAAACAGGGGTTATTTATCCCGTTCTGGATGAGTACATCACGTGTTCGATTCATATGTTATGTCTTCCTCCGCAAAGCCAACTCCCAGTTCGTGTCCAGTGCAAAAATGGCGTTCAGCGGGTACGTTTCGCGGTCGTGAGGTTGTGTTTCTTGCGCTGATCTACGTGTAGATTTGGATCGTCAACGACAACGCCCTCGTTGTTCGGTCAGACCAAGCCCAGAGGGTCAATCTTTGGTAGTACCCAGCCCGCGGCTACGGGTACGACTCCCTCGACACAACCCCAGACGACACAACAGCAGCCATCTACATCGCTGTTCGGACAGCCCGCCAGCGCTACCCAACAACAACAGACTTCGACTTCGACGTCGCTCTTCGGCCATCCCGCGAGTGGCACCCAACAAACGACCGGGACGTCGATATTCGGACAGCCTTCTGGTACGGGTACCCCTCAGCAGCAACAACCAACGACGTCAATCTTTGGCCAACCTGCGAGCGGTACGCAGCAGCAGCAACAGCAGCCCACCACTTCTTCGTTTGGCCAACCTGCAGCTGGGACGCAGCAGCAGCAGCAACAACAACCATCTACCTCTCTGTTTGGCCAGTCTGCGACTGGGACTTCGCTTTTTGGTCAACCTGCGACTGGAATTCAGCAACAGCAGCAGCAGCAGCAACCGTCTACGTCCCTGTTTGGCCAGTCCACAACAGGAACTCAGCAGCAGCAACCTGCAGCGACCACGTCACCCCTTGGTCAACCTGCAGCTGGAACTCAACAGCAGCAACAGCAACAGCCTACCACGTCTTTGTTTGGTGGTCAATCCACGACTGGCACTCAGCAGCAACAACAGCCCGCGATATCCTTGTTCGGCCAACATGCCGCTGGCACTCAACAGCAGCCATCCACCACCTCGCTCTTTGGCCAACCTGCTGCGAGTGGCACCCAACAAACGCCAGGCACGTCCCTCTTTGGACAGCCCACGGGTGCCGCTCAGCAACAGCAAAAGCCTACCACGTCTTTGTTCGGTCAACCCGCGGCTGGAATGCAACAACAGCAGTCCTCCACTCCACTGTTCGGTCAACCTGCTGGGGGGGCTCAACAACAACCCCAAAGCACGTCCTTGTTCGGCAGCACGACGCAGCCAACTGGGACGCAACCGTCGACCACGTCCTTGTTTGGACAACCCGCGACTGGAATGCAACAACAGCAGCCGTCCACATCTCTGTTCGGTCAGCCTGCAGGGGCGATGCAACAGCCCCAAAGCGCGCTTGGAACGTCTTTGTTTGGTAGCACGACCCAGCCAACTGCTCCTACGACACAACCGATGGGTCTTTTCGGTTCCACCACTCAGACCCAACCTGCGACGACAGGTACTAGTCTGTTTGGAAGCACGACTGCGCCTGCGACCAGTTTCGGCGCTAGCACAACTGGCACTTTGTTTGGTGCACAAAGACAGCCATCGTGAGTGATGTGTATCACCCACTGGCTTGGTGACTGACACACCCCCTTAGTACCATGAGGTTTGCAATTTCGAAATTGCGCTAAAAAGAGACTAACAACCTCTCATTTTCGTCAGCATTTCACCCTCTCAACCCACCGGGCCAGTTCTGTTTTCAAAAGCCACGAAATTCAACGACCTACCAGAGGAAATTAAAAAGAGATTTGAGAGCTTGGAGTGAGTGATTGTTCGTAGCGCGACAACACCCCCCTCATTTTTACCAAGTGCACACATCCAAGGTCGCGTGCAAATAAGTAACGATCTCAAGCAACGAAAACTCGGCCAAGAACCTACCAAAGGCCAAGATCTCATTCGTGAGGTGCACAAGGTGGGGATCATACCTTGTTGCTACTCTCGTGGACAAACCCTAATGATTTTACCCCCACTCTAGGAATTGCTGGGCGTCGCTGCGACCATCCAATCCGACGCCCTCTTTACAAAGGATCTCAAAGAGAAAACGGATCAAGCTGTTCAAGATACGATCATCGCAACCCGCATCGTCGATGGGTTCAAAAATCCCCAACAACACGGGGTTTACCTGAAAAATCACGCAT
>JBBPQU010000991.1:0-12309 GCA_038092655.1 Boletus sensibilis
AGCGGTTCGTTCGGACACGTACGTGGAGTTTCATTCCCCCTCGATCGTGGGCACGCATGAATGAATGATCGACCACATGCAGGTGGACAAATGTCGACCGTGCACAGCAAGGATCTCGAATTCTTGGACCAAGTCATCCTCGCCGAGTTGAAGAAACACCACGCGCGGCTTAATGCTCACCCTTCCAAACTCACCCTCGTCGAACTCAATCTCGTCGGTGGACAGGTCAACGTTGTCTTTGATGCCCGAGGGACGAACGCGAATCCGTTTGGGACCAAGTGCGGGTGTGAGATGTTTGCTAATGCGCGGTGGAGACGCATGTCGGAGGTGGTGAAGGAGGGAAAGAGACCGATGGTGTTGGTGAGGGCGTTTATTCCCGGGGGGGTGTCGAGGAAGATTGTTCTTCAGGCAATTCCGTTGAGTGCGGTGGTGGAAGGGGGACAGGGTGAGCGACGAAAGAATCGGGTGGTGGAAAAGTATCAATTCAATCTGATCTTTACGTGTTGTGGAAGTGAAGGGAACGATCCAAAGGGAAGGAAGTAGTGGAGTCGGTTTTTTCTTGGTCATAGAGTAGTGTTGTATGAATGTACCATAGAGTGTTAGAGGCTTCCTTTCGTCAACGGTATTTATGCAATATCTATCTTGAGCGTGACGCAGTGAAAGTCAGCGTTCCAGGCCAATGGAGAAGTAAGTGCGCCATAAGGCAAAACATACTATCCATTTTCTCTCTCTGAATACAGCATACATATTAGAAACCGAGGAGCACTCGATGAAATAATAAGAGCGACTGAGAGTTGACGTCAATCAACCCATACACTGATCACACGTGTTGCAGAAAGAAAGTACACACCCACCCCCCAGATCCCAAAAATCTGCACCTCGACGGTCAGTGCGACGGTCATGCTTGCGACGACGACGTTGACGTAGCGATTGTAACCAATCATGAAGAACCGAGCTGCGTTAATCGTGAAGGTGACGGAGATCTTGCTGTGAAGGTCGAGCTCGATAGGTACTGCGATCCGCAACGCAGAGACATGGGAAAGGAAGAGGGCAAGAACGTTGTGAGATGGTCACGCCGGTCAGTGGACGAGACGAGTGAGTATACCTAAAGTTGGCAAACGTGGCGGGTGAGGAACGCGAGATTGGTCGACTCAAGTACCCAGTATCCAGTGCATTTTCATAGAGCGAAACAAGGCGTATGTGGCAAGGGGTTATGAGAGAACGCGTTGAATGACACGAGCCATGTATGTCGTTTCTGTCTTGCGAAGGTCCTGACTCGCCTGTTATGTAAATCGTCAGGTAATCATGCCATGCTTAATTCACTGACCCTGCTGGAACGAGGGGCGCCTGCGTGAGAAATTTTGAAACAAGCTATTGTACGAGAAGCGAATAGTAGTACATCTGAGGTGGAGAGATGGCGATCGAGGTATGAGATGGAAGAGGCGAAAATGAGAAGTTGAATTTAAGTAGCTTGGGACCCAGACTCTCCTTCCGTCTCGGTTTTCTCTTATCGAGTTATAAAGCACAGTTCGGTTGGTGTGTTAGATGACGCGGGCGGGGGCAACCAAGTTAACCAAAGACGAGGTGGCATTATGAGGATGTTAGGATGACGAGCAGTGAAGTTTACGATTGAATATTGAATATTGAGGGAAAGGGGCGTGTTTGTTAGTGTTTACGATTGGCAGACGAAACCCGCATCATAACACCTTGCTTCCAACAAGGTAATTTTCATTGATTCCCTGAAGTTGCGAGGAGACCATCCCGCTTTGTATGCAACAGAACGTTATGACGACGCTCTCGAGAATGTTGCAATCCGCCTGATCAACTGATTGATGTCCAGCACACATCGTGCTTGAGTTTAATTGCCTGTTGATTTCGTCTGCAGACTGCTAGTGTGTCAGAGCCGGTATGTGAACCCAACACAGGCGATCCGCACAGCTGCTCAGGAAATTATCCATGATTCACCACGCGTTCTCATTAAAACCTTCTACATGGAACTATCCCGGAAATCCTCCGATCACCACTCAATTTTCAATAATGATCTCGTCGCTGCGAGCATATTCCACAGAAGCGTCACTGGAGGGACCACAACAAGGAAAACCTTGTCAGCGATCACGCGTTCGGAAGCCACTAAGAGTGACTGAAACACAAGGAGTACATACCCGACCTGGGTTGCGATGAACTCATATGGACTGGTGAGTGATGTCAATTAATACGCTCATGGAATGTTTGCGAAAGGGGGTACGCACGACCCTGGGTGGTCGACCGGAGGAAGCAAAACGTCGACGGTCGGAGCGACGGTGATGTTGTTGGCAACGTGATACGTATCAGACGAGTTTGAGCCCGCCAAGATGAGGTCGACGTTGCTGGGGTCACCCGCGCTAATAGTGAAATTGAGGGGGACAGTGGTATTATCCATAGCACTGTCCTGTACCCAGATTTCTAACGCAGAGACGAAGGTAAGACAGAGGGCGAGAGCACTAGATGCGCATGGCGGTCAATGTGACGCTGATGGGGGGAGACAAAAAATATACCTGAGCTTGGCGAACATGTCGGATGATGAATGCGAGGTGGGTAGACTGCAGATGAGCGAACTGCCTGGCTTTTATATCCGAGATTGTTCGAGTAATAACGATTTTTTTAAAACTTTTCAGTCTCGGCACGCGGACTGCGCCTGTGATACAGTGACATTTGCGAGTACGCGAGCTTGCAATTTCCTGGATTTGGTCAAAACCAGTCAGGGTCGAGGAAGTTGATCGTACTAATCGTTGAACTGATCCGGGCCCGCCCGGCCAGGCTAATTTGTAAATTTCATGTCAGGTTCGCTTCTGTGTAGTACGACGACTCACATTTGAAGTGTATGCAGACGCTCTTGATTCAAATTTCAACACACAAAAGAGTGCACCCGAAGCCGGCAGTACAACTCGTTGCGTCAATGAGGCGTGAACCGTCGGAGACGGATGCGGGATAATGTGCATTGAGAAGAATAATGCCCCACAGTCTGACGATTTTCATTCCGCTTGAAGATGCGAGTCTGTGCGGATAAGCGCCGATGGAGCTGCCAACGTGCTGGTTACGTGTGCGACAATGTCACCAAAAACCTCGCTTATTCCTTCACACTTGTAGCATGTGGTGGGTCAGAATCTGAAAGCGTCACCATTGAATTTGGCGCATAAACGACTATGCACAATTATTAGAGCGACTCACTGGCAGCTTCAACGTCGTACTACTAGTATGCGGAATCACGGGAGGCTTACGGTAACCGAAAGGCCAGCCAGGGACGCGAGTAACTTACCAAACGACTTGTGTGTCGGAGACCTCAGACCGCTTGCTTACTCGGCTACAGTCGGCGTCCTCCCTCTGTGGTAACTCTTCCTTGGAACAAGGAAACGAATGAGATCATCGAGGTTGTTCAGACTAGGGTGGAAGAAAGAATAGCATCATGATTTTCTTGTCGTCATACAGTCGAGGTCATGTGACTGCTGGCAGCATGAGTTCCGTCGGAGTGCCGTTCAACACTTTTTGGTTTCGAACAATATGTCTGGTCAGGCTTTTCATCGTACGCATCAAAGTAACTTCGATAATACCCTTTGGACAAACAACGGGCACTGAGTGCTGAATTGTCTAATGCTCTCGATGTGGCATTTCTTTACTATGTCCAGGCAACTCGACCAAGGATGATCGATGATCTTAGAACCGTGCTCCCGAGTAAATGACAACAGAATCACAGGTGAACAGCCCGCTACTTCATCAGATCGGCACATGCTTCCTCGACCCTGCCTGGTTGCGACCAAATCCAGGAAATTGCAAGCTCTTGTACCGCCTTCGCAAATGTACTCTGAGGCGCTGTCCGCGTGTCTAGAGGGGAAAGAAAAAACATTATTCAAACAATCCGTCAGACATAAAAGCCAGGCAGGTCCTTCGCTCATCTACAGTCTCCCCATATCATCCGACGTGTCTGGTGACTAGCCCACCGTGGGGAAATCCAAAGACTAGTAATGAACTTGATGCTACGCCGGTCGACAAACTTGCAAGACCTGGAGGCAAAGGTATCCAGTCCCATACAGCGCTATCAATGGATTATTGATGCCTAGCGAACAATCGAAGTGATACTGATGTATGTTTTGATCGGCGACTGCCCGTGCTCGGAACTACTTCCGAAGCATGCGGCACTTCAAGGACTCAATTCGGCTGCAGAGTGTCCACGCACGACTCGGAGTCAATGATTAGAAGAAGCAAAAGCTTTTGGAGGCTGTGGGGGGGAAAGCAAATTTTACCTGTTCGCCGAGGTGATTCGGATGGCCGTTCCAGCCTCATTGATCGCCGCGTTCCACGGGACTCTGTCTCTCCACATTATTAATACAGTCTGGACTAGTTCCGATGGTACAGATTCTGAGGCCCTACAGTTATCTGATGCCATTGATGGTCGTATCCGAGTCGTTCAGCATGCGTGGGGGTCGCTTTGTCTGTCTGCGATCCCACACCATCACCGCGCGCCGGTCTGTCCCCAATACGATCCATTTACCATCTATTGATACTCCCACCTCCTTTCCACTTACTCGTTCAGAGCAGGTTACAATGAGCATCCTCAGAATCGAAGTGCATCTATGAACCCACCCGGTGCACCATCTCGAGATGAACTATCTGCAAGGCCTTCCAATTCAAAGCTTTGACAATCCGTCATTACTGAGATCCGTTTCATAGTACGCTTCACCTCATCGTAAGTCAGCGATGATATATCTACCCGATGACTCCGAGAGAAACTGTCTCTCAGTCTGCAGACGCCACCTTCATCTCTTGTGTTTCCTAACCCGTCTCTAGCCTGAGGTAGCCAAGATCGTGGATGGGCGGACAAAGATCGCAGCTGACAGCGTGATTTTCCAGGGATATTTGCCTTGGACAGGACGTAAACTTCGATCAGGATGTCCCTGCACAATTGCTGGCTCGTCGCTCGATCATTCTCGTATTCGCAGCCCCGCAGAGTCAGGTTATCCATGGAAATCAATCGAAAAACAATTGTTTCTGAGGCATCCGTGGCGAGGATGCGCACATTTTCCTCCTCAGTAGAAGTAGCAAAGGAACAATCGGTAAATTTCCTTTTTGTCTGCACGTCCTCCAATCAAAACTCTCAAGTGGCTTGTGGAAAGGTAACGTTACAAACATGTCTTTGCAGGTGCACGGCTCCTGGCTAGGTGCGCTGCCTAACAATTCTTGTTGCCTCGCTCCTCACGACTTGCTTCCGCCATCTCGTTTGTGTGTAGTCTTTTTGCTTACTCTCCCTTTCTCCCTCATTGTGCTTAGGGTCTCTTTGTTCCGACCTCTTTTTTCGTATGTGTTTTGCGGCCAAATAATAACTTTTAGTCTTCCACTACTAAAATAGATTCATTATCACCTCAACAATGCAGCCATTGTCTACTTCGGGTTTCAGGAAGGGTGTTTTTTTTTTCCTAGGATAACCCAAATGAGGCTCGTGAATGTGCCAAGCAAAGTTTTCGCGTTTAACCTATTTATCACAACCCTCCCACAGGCGGCAAATCAGGGTGCTCTACCCAAATTCTTGATGCCATGTGTATCCCCGAAACACTCCCGCATGTAATTTCAGCACCGCAAGGCTGAGAGTTGCCCTCTCCAGTCCACCTGCAAGACACTGTTGCCGAGCATGAGTGGGCTATTTATATTGTGGTTACATCGGGGTGTGCGTCGGCAGATTGCGTGGCTTCTGTACCACTATGGTATGCCGTCGCGGGGATGATGGGGGTTCTACGTCAAATGGTATCCATTAGCCTCTCAAATATTACATTAAAAAGAATCCGGGAGCAACGAGCATCTCATCGTTTGCGGCGCCTGTGGAGTGGCCGGCAGTTCCAAACAATTTAAAGGTCTCTATTTCACGGGGAGGCTCACTTTGGTAGGTACATACATTCTCAAGATCTGCACCCGGACCCTGGTCTTCCGTGGTGATGATATGTATCGTACTCGTTAGCCATGGCTATTGGAGGGTGGAAGGAGATGCTGCAGGCAAGGGCCGCAAGGTGCATAATTAAGTAAATTTGGGAATATCTACCGGCTCGCCCACTGGAATGGAGCTTTTGGGACCGCCTTGGGAGATGTTATGTGAGAACTAGTCGAGACTTTGAAGGGCCCACATAACTGAAACTGAGACTCTGGGGTATCCGCGGGGATCTTGCGGAAGAGCGGAGAGGCGAGATCAAAGCACCTGGTGTTCAGCACAGTTTGCATCAGGCCCATCAGCAAGAAATCCAGCCGCTTCATAAGAAGGACCATGTTTTGTCTTTACAGGAATTGTCGTGGCTGTGGCTGTAGTCGATCCTCGGACTCCGCATGTATGTAATAACTTTGCCAGATTTGGACATGCGAAGATCCCCAGGTTAGTTTGTGGCGTCCTGCAACGTCCTGCATGTCCCGGTGAATATTGTGTGTACCGCGTTTTGCGTGCCTGACGCCTCGGCGTATGGTGTGCTCACCGAAATTCATGTTCAAGTGCGTACTGCGACCGTCAGAACGGAAGGATTTGCGATCCTCCTATTCGTCGTCATAGAAACAATAACACCACATCCGTGACAACACCCGCTACAGCTAACTTTATGGTCACTTCAACATCAATCTATGTATGTCTGATTAATGAGAAACCAGCGCCCCCTCGCTTCGGCACTTCGTGCCTGCGCTTGGTGGCACCGCTTGTGCTACTTAAATACTGATCCCCATAAAACCCTCTACTTCTGTATCAGGAATCAACATGATAATAATGCAAAAACAGAGAACATAATGAAAGATCGTCCACGCTGACGACGCCGGCTCATCAGAATGTAGTACTTTTTCAAGCAACCGCACAGGGTCTTGGCAAATGCTGAGCATCTTTGGAAGGCACACAGGCAGAACCCGACGGAACTTCGCGATCAGCGACCAACACAGTAGAAATACTCCCACGAAGGGGTAAATCGTTCAACGAAGACACCTCGAAGCACGAGGGAATGACGGGGTCACGTAGACGGCGCACAGCGGCAGGACGATCATCAAAACCGAGGTGGAAGAGAGCGATCCACTCACAACCCACAACAACATCACAGTCAACATCGGCAACATCAACGGGATCCGCCGTGAAGCTTGTCCCGTGGAACTCGGCCTGAATAACTGCGGTGTTCAGCACGGAACCGCTGGCGCTGATCGAAGCGACATCGGGCGAAGCGACACAGCGTTGGACGGTATCATCGAGACGATCAACGACGGAGCGACCGTTCAGACGCATGACGGAGGAAAGCGAGGGAAGGGCTGGACAATGCAGGAATACATGAGCTTGAGACAATAACAAAAGACAAAGTTGAAAGGGGTGGCCGTCCTATACTACCTAAATCGGTCATCGGAATAAATATAAACGTCATAGAACCCGTACCGGGAAAAAGGAAAAGTTGACGACTGTTTCCTTCCCATTCCTAATGAGGAACAAAAGACGCGCATGCTCACTGTGGATGGGTCTCAGAAACTTTTTTTTTTCAGATATGGCTGCAGGACCGCGAATACGAGAGTGATCGAGCAATGAGCCAGAAATTGTGCAGGGAGTGACACCCTGATCGAGGTTTAGTAATTTCCTGTCCAAGGCAATTAATACCACGCAGTCCGCTGCGATGCTTGTCTGCTTATCCGCGATCTCGCCTACCTAAGCATGGGTTGGGAAATGGAAGAGAGGAAGATGATGAGACAGTCTGTCTCGGAGTCATCGGGTACTAGATATATCATCGCTGACTTAGTAGGATGAGGTGAAGCATACCATGTCGAAACGGATATGATACAGTAATGACGAATTGTCAAAGCTTGGAATTGGAAGGCCTTGTAGATCGTTCATCTCAAGGTGGTGCATTGGGTGGGTTCATAGACACACTTAAATTCTGAAGATGCTCATTGTAAGCCGCTCTGGGTGAGTAAGCGGCGAGGAGGTGGGAGTATCAAAGGACGGTAAATGGGGACAGACTCGCGCGTGGTGATGGTGTGGGATGCGCGGACATAGACAGTGACCTCCACGCACGCTGAACGACTCGGACATGACCATCAATGGTATCAGATAACTACCATAAGGCCACAGAATCTGTGCCATCAGAACTAGTCCAGACCGTAATATGGGGAGACAGTGGCTCCTGGAACGCGGCGATCAATGAGGCTGAAACGGTCATCCGAATCACCTCGGCGAATAGGTAAAATTTGCTCTGCTGTCCCACAGCCTCCACACGTTTTTACTTCTTCTAATGGCAGCAGGAATTATCGTGAGGCCAAATGCCACTGCAGCCTTGACCGCCACAGCTCGGTAAGGTGGATAATTAGCAACATCGGCCACTTAAGGTGATCCACATATGCATCGTGCGGAGTTGTTGACAGAGAAATTGGAGGTATGAAAGGATAGGTAGGGACATTATACAGTATTTGGCGTGAGGCAGAACAGCACCGAAAGAATTGCGCACGGTTACAGAGAGAGTCTGTTGCTCCACGGACGGAGACCCAATGTCATGGTCTTCAGTTGGGTTAAGCACCTGCTGGGACGTAGTTGGTCGTTCGGTGTATGCGTTCGAACGACGACATTTCTTCTGCTGTTGTGCCGGAGAGGCATCATTAATAGTGAGTCTGCTGTGATGGCGATTCCAGAGAGTATGCAGAGGCGCGGGTGACGACGACGACGAACTTTCGATGGAAATGCTACTGCCATTTCGACGGGAGGCCATGAGCAAAGGTAAGGATATCGGATTAATGAAGAGGTAAGTCCTTAGCGAGAAGAACACACTGGGGTACACTGTCTACCGTAGATTTTCCATGCAGATCCCTCTGAGAGGCCGTGATCAGCCGCGATTAGTGTGCGTTGCGGACAACGGAATAGTTGATGGTTGATGTTTCGGCTGGGGGAAGGCGATGGGCGTACGGGTGAAAGGGTTAATTGATGGAGAGGCCATAAGAGGACAGTTGAGTCGAAGTAGCCGTTTCATTCTGCTGGTACAGTTTTGGTGTTTGTTTGACGGCCAATTTTGACGCGTTGACCTGCTAGGAGGGCGATGTATTTTGGAACGAAGGCGTCATCGAGTGGGTACAAGTAAAGAGTGGAGCAACCAGAAACAACATCAACACTGCAAGCAGCAAGCATGGAGAGCAGCATGGGGGCAGAGATGTCGATGAGGAGGGGTAAGGCCACAGCTGCATCAAGCACATGTTGCGTGAGGTGTCTTGATTTGGAAATTTGCTGTATAGTGGGCGTCTGGACTCTGCCACATGTGACAGCCAACGTCGTCAAGCGCACATGACGTCAATGGTGGGGCTGTACTGATTACTAGGCCTCTAGAAATATACCAGGCACCTCCAGCTGATCTCCAGCTCAGACGATCAGTGTCTGAAAGAAAAGCAGATTTGAATATTCGTTTCTCAGATATACCTAAATTACGCTGATTGTTCATAATGCATAATCCAAAAGGAAAATTTTAATTGAAAAGACCCTTATGTGAATTGCCTTATAATATAAGGCTATGCTTACGAGCAAGCCGTAGTTGGTCGTCGATCGAACTAGATCATCTATCGACGGCTTGCTTGGTCCACGTCAAGCATTCCACACGTCGCCGTTCTCCATATCCAGGGAAATCATTGGATGAAATTCGGGTTTCATGAACTCGTGGACATGATCGAGGCTAGATGGAGATGAGCTATGTGTTGCCATCGTTTGGTATTGTTTTTGGTTCTCTCTTCTTCTCGTCTTCTTCTCGGACATGTGAACCCATCATACACACGTGCATCCTCATTTGGACGGACTGGTGACCAGTCTAGGTGACCACCACCGAGGCTTTAATGCCTTCCTGTTGAGGAAGTCCCAGAACATCAAGTCCGTTCTGTCTCAAGGGTCACATCTTGGTCTCAACAGTCTTCCTTGGAGGTATGGAGCCATGGAGGGCTCTGCAGAATCATAAATTACCATGGAGTCATGCGCCATCCACATCCCTCATCCTCCTATCACATAGAAGATGCGCTCCTTGCCTGCAGCATCTCTTTCAACCCTCCAACAGTCATGGGCTAACGAGTATGATACACAGAATATCATCACCACGGAAGACCAGGGACCAGGTACAGATCTTGAGAATGTATGCAAGATATTTTCGTGCTCTGCCACCACACTTACTAAACATGCGTGATAGACTATACAACGCTCTACTGCTGCACAATCTGCCGAGGCATATATGCCTCGGTACCCTGTCCCTCCTGTCGACACGATCTTTCAGCAGCCCATGCCCCGTACTACATACCAAAGTGAGCTTCACTGTGAAATGGAGACCTTGTTTGGAACTGCCAATCACGTCACGGTCGCCGCAAACGACAAGATGCTGGTTCCTTCAGTATGTTCTAGGATTCTTTTTAATGTAATATTTCAGAAGCTAATGGATACCATACGTAGAACTCCATCATCTCCGTGACGGCAGACCATAGCCGTGGTACAGAAGCCGCGCAATCTGCCGACGCGCATCCCGATGGAACCACAATGCAAATCGCCCACTCATGCTCGGCGATGGTTTCTTGTAGGTGGACTGGAGAGGGAAACTCTGAGCCATGCGGTGCTGAAGTTACGTGCGGGAATGTTCCGAAACATTTCGGGGATGCACATGGCATCAAGAAATTGAGTAGAGACACCCTGATTCTCTGCCTGTGGGAGGGATGCGATAAACAGGTTAAACGCAAAAGCTTCGCTCGGCACATTCGCGAGCCTCATTTGGGCCATTTCAGAGAAAAGAAGCACCCTGCCTGAAACCGAGGTAGGTTACGGTTGTCTCGTTAAGGTGATAACGAACAACTGAATCCTCTGTTGTAGTGGTGGAACACTAATTGGCCGCGAGGAAAAGACTGAGCCAGCAGAACCAGACCATGTTCCTCACATTGACGATACAGTCGACTCCCTCTTAGCACATATCAGGTATAACCCAGGTTCCATACTCCCTGATAGTGCATAGGTTTTTCCATTTCCCGAGTTGGTTTGCAGGGATTTTGTATCCATACCCCATATCCCGTAACACGTAGCTTTTTCCAGGTGATTTACTATAGTCTAGCCAGTCATAGCCCATATATCTACTAGGGAGTGCCAACTAGCCCTGACACAATGCCTCTTTCAGTGAGACCACTTTTCGTTCCATGCGTGCTGCGTGCTGACGCACGTCCGATAGGCACTGCCATCCTGCTGTGTGACTTCAGCATGAGCGACCCATTCTACTCACCAGAGCTTTCGTTGACCGTGTCACTGGATCTCGCACTGGCAAAGTATCTCGGCTGTGCATCCAACGCCTCGACCGTGCTTTCTGACAATGATGTTACATGTGTTCAGGACATACCGGCTGGAAACCTGGCGCTAGCATCTTACAACCTCGGGATTTCCTGGGACATCATTGTCGACGGGGACTACGTCCTCAATGACATCGCAAGCAGCATCTGAGACGGCGTGTATGCCCGTGACCCCACCCTCTGGTCAACCGCGGAATGCGAATACTGTTACTTCTTCTCCAGCACACTGTCCCCCACCGCGCCACCGTCCGCGTACGTCCAGACGCTCCCGCGTTACTTTACCCAAACTGGCCAAGATCTTGAACGAGACGATGCTCTATCTGTACGAGCCGGCGCAGTATTGACCGGCGCACGACTTGCAAGAGGGATGTTAAAATGCTGGTACTTACAAGTTACACTATGGGGAGTTCGTAAGTTCCGACGTATTGATTGGTGGGAGTTATGACTCACTCGGAATCGGTCGATGAAGTTGTTGCATACATCATGATGCATTGATGCATCAGGGCCTCAAGCCCGAACATGCCAGTGCTGCTATCGTCAGCAGAGCTATGTCTCCTCCACAAATACATAGAGAAACACCCGTTGCTTCATTGAAAGCGTCCCACATCTACTCACACTCGCCTGTTTCATCATGGGATTAATGGCCATCGCACACCGGCTACCATCCACAACTCTGAGGAAGATGCGACAAGCATGTTTGGGGGCGGGGAATATGAATAATGTGACATTTCGATTCTGGTCAAGAATGTCGGAAGCACTGGTAGAATTGGATCAGTTTCAATGCACCAGCTTGAATCACCATAAGAGTGCGCCGGTCATGGTCGGTCAAAGAACCCCGTGGAGCAGTGGGGCCGGGGTACGGTAACGCGGACAGGGTTGGGTCAACACTCATCAACTTGAAACTCGGTGCTGTTGCGACTTCACGTCTCGATAAGCCACACGTTTCATTTCGCTCGACAAGATCAGAGTCAAGCAATGGCAGTCCGGCACACTCACCTT
>JBBPQU010000992.1:0-12308 GCA_038092655.1 Boletus sensibilis
CCCACATGCCAAGGACACGTTTTTTCTATGACACTAGATCTGGGAATAGATGGATAGGTAAATTGATAGCAGGCCGAGAGTGACACCGTGGCACCCACAGTAACCTAAGCCTCGGTGTTTGTGCTCGCGAGGCGGACGATTTGGTGGCATTTCTCGCTATGCAAGGTTGTTCAAGTGGAGGGTTTGGGAGGCATGTCAGTTTTGAGGACGCGTGTAGCTTTCTGCCTTGGTACGGGAGCTGTGTGAATCGACGTATGAACGTTTGGGAGACGAACAAGAATGCAAGTAGGGATCGGATCTTGGGAGGACGGACCGTTGGTGTTCTCTGTGACGTAAAACTGTCGCAGAATCATAATCGCGTCTTCTCGCAGGTACCCGCCATTGGCTTTATATGAAGGGTGTACGGGGTGCTCGAGGCTGTGGAATCTCGACGATCAATCGGGTCATCGTCCATCTTTGACCTGTTCCCTCCTCACCCGTTCACTCCCAACACGCTTCCACACCCTCCAAACTTGTCGTTCTCGCATCCATAGAATACTTGACGGATGCCTAGCTGACGCAGAGCAGATGCGCACATGATGCATGGCTCGACGGTCACGTAGAGCGTCGTGTTGGCGAGGGGATATTGAGTGGTTGAAGATGGCGAGGTGAGTGACGTATCCTCGAGGATGAAATCGATGGCTTCGAGTTCTGCGTGCCTCGAAGCCTGCGCAGAGATGTAATATATGATATATGAGTCGCACGTCGCGGGATGAAACGCAAACCTAGAGCACGTACGTTCCGCAGCTGGTTGGTTCTGTTACGTGCCCTTGCTATGATCGCGGCGTCCCGGACGAAGACGCATCCGACGGGTACTTCACCTGCGGCAAGTGCCTCCTCTGCCTGTCGAGTCTGAGAAGGAATTTGGAGTGGTTCGGTGAATGGGCTTTACCATCGCCATGGCCTCGTGCATCCATGTGAGATGGACGTGGTCGTCTGTGCTATCGGGTCGGGACATGTGTGGTAATGAGGTCGGTATACAGATTCACAGTAGATATACTTGTACTAATTAGATGTATCATATGCTAATAATGCATTGACTCTCGAGGGATCCCACCGTGCACAAAATAGCAAATTATTCGAGGGTCATACCGGGACCAATTGAGTGTCGGACTCCAATATATTCTCGGGCTTGAAGGACATTTTCGGAGCATCGATGCCTTCGAAAGGCTCCCCGCTGACAGCTTGACGTCCCTTGTCAGACCACTTCTAACACATGCAAGATCTAAGTCGGTTACCACTTAGTATTGTATAAACAAAATTTAGGGTCCCAACGTTATGCATGATGAGCATATCGACTGCGGCTGCGGATAGATACAAGATCATCAACTCAAACAATATTCCAAACCAAAAGCATCGCCAACTGAAACATGCCGCATCAATGTGGCATTGCAATGGAGAGACTTGGGGTTAATAATGCACCGCTTGGCAAGTGTCTTGTCATCAACTTTCCCGCGTCCTCCTCACTGACCGCACTAGCCGACCATGCTTCCCTGCATCACCCACCCACCTCCCTCCTCGACGATCATGAAGCCCACAAACACGAAGAGCTCAGACTACTCTGCCGAGGGTACACTCTATGTCTCAAAACCATTTCGGTCAAAGTCTGCAAAGAGGCTCCGTGCCTTGATCACCTTCAAACCTCGCAAGTCCCACTTTGACATGACCAACGAGTCATCGGGATCAAATGAATTCAGAGTAGGCACCATTCTTGTACGTGCCACCATTGGACGTGGCCTGACAATGTTTACCAGGGGTTCTTCACGCTCTTCTGGATGTCTCTCTTCCTCTTCACTGTTCAGACCTTCGTTTCCTCCCTTGAAGTAAACGGATATGCGCTGTCATTCGCTTTTGCCGCCATGTTCTCTCGCGATGTAGTTGTCCTCGCGCTATCTGATGCCGTCCTCGTCCTCGCCACTGCCATCTGTGTGCCATTTGCAAAGGCAATAAGCAAGGGCTGGATAAAGTACTGCTGGAGTGTTGTACTACAACACATTTTCCAGACGTTTGTATTGGTTGCCGCCATCACGTGGACATATCATCGGTAAGCATACATCCCGGTTCCTCCCTCTCGACGGCCTACTGAACGACATGTGAACAGACAATGGCCATGGGTCCAATCTGGTTTTCTGACTTTGCATTCTCTCGTGATGATTATGAAAATGCATTCCTATGTCTCCGTCAACGGCTATCTCCACGATATCTCCCAGCGATCGCGACGAATCCTTGCTCATCTTCGTTCCCTCACAGAAGATCCATCGATCGGGGGGTGGGATAAAGCGTTTCTTGATGCCAAGACCCATCTCGAGTCAAATTCAAGCGAAGCTCACTCGGAAGCTGAACCGGATTCGCGGATCAATGCACGAGGCACAGAGGTTGTGATCATGAGCTCACTTCCCGACCCGCAGCGGGCAGATGCGCTTCGACGGAGGTTGGTGACCGCTTCAGAAGGCGCTGTAGTCGAGCTTGGTGCCCCAGTTGTCGAGGATACCACTCCTGACTCCAGTAGTCCTTCGACTCCTGATGCCTCTGCTGTCGACCTACTTTCCTTGACACCAACGCCAACACCAGTATCAATACTTGTTCATCATCCGTCTCAGGCTATCGCTTCTGTAGCTCACGAGTTCCTTGAACTCGATGCTGAACTCGTGTCTACTGGAACCGAGCGAGTGAGATACCCACAGAATTTGACCTGGAAAAACTTCTGCACCTACATGTTGATCCCAACTCTTGTATATGAGTTGGAGTATCCTCGCACCGATCGGTAAGCTCATTCTTATCGATCTTGCATGTACTTGAACTAACTGCAGCTTTACGTGCCCTCCAGTATCCGTCCTGAATATGTCTTCGAGAAGACCGTCGCATTTATGGGATCCTTCGCCCTCCTCTATACGGTGACAGAGAGTTTTATCATACCACTTACACCTTCCCCAGACCAGTCATTCTTTCGCTCGTTATTGGATTTAGCCCTGCCGTTTATGATTTCTTATTTATTGCTTTTCTACATCATATTCGGTAAGTTCTTCTCGAAAACCTTCGGTTGGCTTACTTATGCTCTGATTCGTGTGACGAAGAATGTATATGTAATGCATTCGCTGAGTTATCATAGTAAGCGCTGTACAGGTTCAACTCCTCGGAGGTGTGAGCTCACCCACTGAACAGTTTCGCGGATCGACAATTCTACGAAGACTGGGTATGGTTGTCGTAAACGACGCTGCCGAGAACATACTGAACTGATTTTGACCTCTCAACCACAGTGGAACTCAACCTCGTGGGACGAGTTCTCTCGTAAATGGAACAAGCCTGTCCACCAGTTTCTTCTTCGACATGTATACGCGTCGTCGCTTGCCGCCTATCCGTCTCTCTCTCGTACAGGCGCGATGTTGATCACATTTGTGCTGAGCGCCGCAGTTCACGAGTTA
Organism: Boletus sensibilis; assembly: GCA_038092655.1. Classification (NCBI taxonomy): domain Eukaryota; kingdom Fungi; phylum Basidiomycota; class Agaricomycetes; order Boletales; family Boletaceae; genus Boletus; species Boletus sensibilis. The sequence goes on from JBBPQU010000992.1 coordinate 3,462, forward strand.
GTGATGGTTATCGTTACACGGAAGTTCAGGTGAGTAGTTTATCGATGTAGAATTGAGATTTAAATTGTTAAAACTTTGGGTAGACTCTACTTGTTCTTCATGCAACTTGTCCAGATCCCACTCATCATTGCCTCGCGCGCGTCAGTGGTTAAGCAGAACAGACTCATGGGCAACGTCGTGTTCTGGATCGGTCTTTACGCGGGCTTCCCGTTATTATGCGTGGCGTATGTCGCCTATTGAGAAAATATCGGGAGATACCCCCGATGTGAGAAGTCCTCCATAGATTCAGCGTTCGTCTTTACTACCACAACCTTTATTACCACAACCGGTAAATAGCTACTCTAGTCGGCAGCTAATGTATTTATCCATCGTAGATCGCCGCATGATGAATGTACGAGCGCAGCAACACAAATCGGTAAACTGTTTGGCGACCCCCTGACTCAAGCGCCGACTATTAAAATCGCAAGCAGTATTGCGTTTCATATGCATCAGCTGCGATCCACCGGGAATACCCCCCGTTTTGACCCGCGAATCCCTTCACAGTGGCTTCTGACAATCTCAGGGACCGTGAATGTTTGCCACATGGGGGGATGAAGAAATAATGGAGTCAATATCTTGGACATGGTGCTTTTTTGTTCAGCTCAGCCCACCGTCAGGTGGCTTCCCGAGGTCGAAGTTGTTACAGGTAAAAGCTACACGCACTCTCCAGTTAACATTGTACAGTGGACTAGCTCATACATGCATAATAATGCATAAGTTCCAAAGTGCAGGTTCATTATGTGCATGCAAATCTCATAACGCATGGGACTTTGGCGGTGCTCCGTAATCTCACCACGGTGGAGTGCCACGTCCAAGTATTGGAATTTGGCGAACGTGCAAACTTGCAAGATGGCGATGCCGGAGTCTATCTCCCATATTTACTAATTTATTGCTAATCGGCTACTTTTACCCGGTTCTTTCAAAGGGCCGCAGTATGAATGGAAATCGCAGCACCTCCTCCTAGCGATGATCGCTGTGGCAGAGGCGAGGGCCAGCAGCCCGACCCCCGTTGTCCAAGATGAGCTTACCCCACTCCTGCTATCGACCCCGCCCCCACAAAAGGCACGAACGCCTTTGCCAAAAGTTCAACTCGGAATTCTGCTACTGATACAATTTGCTGAACCGATATCCTCCATGTCCATATACCCTTACATCAACCAACTTGTTGGCGAGCTCGATATTACGGGAGGGGACCAGCGCAAGGTGGGGTACTACGCGGGATTAATAGTAAGTTATGATGATTTCATCCGAAATTCACACTCCATAGGACGCCATAGGAATCCCTATTTTTCGTCACACAGTCCATGGCTGTGATGCATTGGAGTCGTTTGTCTGATCGAATTGGCCGAAAACCGGTTATCCTGATCGGGCTTTCCGGTTTATGCGTTTCGATGACCTGTTTCGGGCTCTCCAAAACGTTTTTGCAACTTGCAGTCAGGTCAGTTAAAGGTTGAACCTTCTAGGGTAGCAGCTGAGTTCTCTCAGTCGGTGTATATGTGGTTTACTGAACGGCAATGTCGGTGCCACGAAGAGCATGATTGGCGAGCTGACGGACTCGACAAATATAGCGCGAGGCTTCGCTCTCATGCCGATCGGATGGTGTGTTGGATCAACATTAGGGTGAATGCCGACTTGCTTTCGTATGCACTTTCGTCATCGCTAATGTTAGCGCGCAAGGCCATTTATGGGAGGGGCTCTCGCTCGACCGGCGGACCGCTTTCCCGACCTCTTTGCTAGTCCTTTCTGGCAAAGTTATCCTTATTTTCTTCCGTGCGGTGTGGCCGCCTCGGTGGTGGCAATGACGACGATCATTCTATTCTTCTTTTTGGAGGAGGTTGGTCGAGACATCTCATGCGCCTATCGGCCCTCGCTCACCAGATCATTAGACATTGGCCGCAAAGTGCAAACACAGACCTTCTTGGGTATCGAATGGCGTTATCAAGCTAGATCCAGAACGATCTATACCCAACACCAAATTACAGATACCCCTTCGAGACCTCTTTGTACCGTCCATTATTTATCCCGTCGCTTGCTACGCAGTCCTGGGATACCTCGACATCTCGGCGAAATCCCTCCTTCCCCTGTTCTTTTCCACGCCCATCACTTATGGGGGCTTAAGTCTATCCCCATCCAGCATCGGCGCATGGCTCGGGTTACTCGGCCTCATCGACGGCATCTTCCAACTCTTGTTCCTCGCCAAGCTCGTCGATTGGATGGGTCCCAAACGTCTCTTTTGTAGAGCGATCCTGTGCTACATCCCACTCATGCTCCTCTTCCCAATCATGAGCTGGATCGTTCAAAAGCGCGGCGTCGTCGACACGTGGATTTACGTCTGTATCGTCGCTCAGCTCGTGTTGATCGTCTTTTGGGACGTTGCGTTCGGTACGTGTACAAACCAAAAAGCGTCTTGCGCGTTTTTGGAAAAAAATATCGATGTGTGATGGCGTGCTCTTGCAGCGTGTGTGTTCATGTTCATCACCGCGTCCGCGCCGTCAAAGAATACCCTGGGGTCCATCAATGGTATGGGTCAGACCTCGGCGTCGATCGCGCGCGCCATCGGACCTGTGATGGCGACCTCCATGTATGCATTCTCGAAAGAGCACCGCATTTTGGGAGGCCACGCGGCGTTCGTTTGGCTCATGCTTCTGGCGGTCGTTTTCAGATGGTCCATTCCTTCGGGTCTTCCGGACGAGTTTCATGTTCGAGACGAGTAGGTGTTCGGTTGGCGTTTCCCTTTCTTGTTTCTCGGGATGTCTTGGATACATGTGACTGGGTAGAGTCTTTGTGATTATAGACTTGGAACACCAAAAATGTAGAGTGTATACTGCAACTCGGAAATGCTAATACACTAATGACCTTGTCATTCATTATCGTCGCGTCTTTTATTTACATAAATTTGGAGCGAATCCAATTCTCGGGTAGAATAATCCAGCTCTTCCTTACTTTTGAGAGGCTGGGTTTATTAATCGTCTCAGGCTGTCGCCTGTCGCCTGAAGTTCCTGCATAGCTATAGAACGAAAGTGCAAAAAACGTCCTTGTTCCTAAATATGCATAACGGGAAAAGTACTACTAAAGCGCAAGAACATACGTAGGGTATCGATCTCGCAAAAAGATGCAGCATAAGGCTCGTCGTCCTGGCAAGACAGGCAGGGGAAACAAAAAAGGTTACCGAACGGGATGTCCGTTCATGATCTTCTCTATCGTTTTCGTCCGTAAAGGTGTGTCTGCAAAGAGTGCCTTGACCAGCATGACAAGCTCGTCGATCTCAAAGTCCACCAATGCGCCTTCCTCGAAGAGATATGTCAGATCTGCCATGGACGCTTCCTGGAGAAAAAAGTCAGTCCGAGATGCGATCTCGAAAGTAGACCATCGCGTACCAGGAGTTCCGATAGGTAGGAAAACTTCAACCACGATGGAACATACGAGACGACGAACGAAGACTGGATATATTAGACGTATTAGCAGGGACCATAGTCATGTCATCGAGAGCCTGCTCACTTCGCTCGTGTTCTCCACGAACAACCCCTCGAGTGACGTCAAGATCCGACAGAGTTCGCTCAGCTTGTGCGACTCCACCTCGGGTATATCTGATATCGCCAAGATACTGTCGAGGATTCGTGACAAGACACCATCGACGACCAATCCCACTGCCGTGTAGTACTTGCTTTTTGGGAGAATTGACTTCGTGGACAGCTGAGTGAGAGACAGAGAGTTCTGAGAAGCGTGCTCACCTTCCACGCGTGTGCAACACCTCGTACATCCCGAAGAACTCGAGTGATCACCATCTCGCACTCATCATAACGTTCTTGGTCCGACGTGTCTGTGAAGCCATCCGCATCCGCTAAAACATCTTCCAAAGCCGCCATTTGTTTGTCCTGACGTTGGACAGAGTCGATACGAATATGCACTTCAACGACAGTAATGACCACTTACAATACCTTGATAGAACCAGCTATCTGCTAGAACTGTGAGGTCGTCTTTGCATTCTTCCAGCCTTTCTTGAACGCTAGACAGCCCTTGTTCACTCTTCAACACGCGAGCTATCTCCTCTGAAAGGTAATAACAATCGTTGGAAAATTGCATACGGCCAGCAGGCTGTGACGACCTTGATGCAGCCGCGACAAGATACAAGGCACGGTACAAGTCAAGGACCAGAGCACCAGATTGCATGATCAACATGCCAGGAGTCGAAGTGGAGGGGGAAGACTTGGAGAATATGCCTGAGGATGCAAGCGTTTTGCCTTCGTGCAAAGCGTCCTTGACGGCTTGGACGATACGTCGAACGAGCACAGACACCGAATACGGTTCCTTGTTGATGGTATCGGCGTTCTGTGGGGGTTTGGCAGGTGGGTGAAGGCCATTGGTAACGTGGCCATTTGTTGGTGGATGTCCATTGGAGAGTGGTGGTTGTCGGCTGCTCGAAGCTGATGCTGCCGGTGCTGGCTGGGGAGGAGTTGTGGGGGGTGCTACAGGTGGACGGTCTGGTAGAGTCACCTCGGTGGCAACCGAATCATCAGCCCATGGATCATCATCCCAAACTTCGTCTTGTTCGGTGGGTTCCTCTGGAGTAATTTTGGCAGAATCCTGAGTGCTCGTCTTGGGTTGTTCTTCAGCCAGTTGATCGTTCCAGCCCCAAGCTTCATTCGGATCTGGCTCAGGTTCCCCCAAAGAATCTGGTTTCGAAACGGGTGGTTCTTCTGGTTCCTCAACGTCGTCATCGAAGCCCCATGCATCCTCTGCGTCGAAGCCCGAGCTTGACGAATCCGTCTTTAGAGTGTGGTCATCGTTCAAGTCCCAATGATCTGTTGCAACAGGGACAACAGGTGCAGGTTCCACACTGGGGACGTTGATGACCGTGACAAACTTGGCAAAAAACGTGTCTTTGGGATGGGACGCGCTAGTCAGAATGGTCTCCCGAACGTCGTGGAGGATGCGCTGTCGTCGTCCTCTCTCGTAGTGTGCGCAAACATTGTCAACCCAGTTCCTAATCTCCCTCTCAAAAGTGTCTCCTTTGAGCAGTCCGACGACGTATTTCGTCTCAAAATCGACAGAATTTCGCGTCAGCTCCAGGAATGTAGGGAGGGCATCCAATTTTGAAGGCAGTGAAGGAATGAGCAGGCGGGTCATAATAGATTTCGTCAACGGTTTGGCAAGGCTTCTCAGATACGTCTCACGTTGTGACTGAGGTAGGCAGGGAAACAGTTTATCATTCATGAATTCCAGGATACGGGATAAATTGCCGAGAGGTGTTGCATCATGGCCGGTGGATGAGGGGAGGCGTTGCAATCTGTGAATGAATGAACCAAATTGATCCGGTTCTTGCGAAATTGATAGCGAGGCAGGATGGTCGAGAGAGTGGTCAATATAATGTGCGGTTATGTCACGCCGCAAACTCGTCATATGTGCGGACAAGGAGGATGAGGAGAGCGAAGACAGCACAGCAGACAGCGGTATGGGGTTCGCCGAATTTGCAACTAAACGAGACATAAATATCAGAGTCAACAGTCGTTTGGATAAAGCTTGGGACCAACCAAGAACAAAGGGTCGAATGATGACGTCTGTCGAGGAGACAACCACGCTTTGTGAGTACGCATTGTTCAATAGCTCTTCGATCCGATTCGTGAGCACACGTAACTTGGACTGCGGGGTGAATTCAGATACGTGAGCATGTCCAACTACGTGACCACGTACCTTTATGTCCGACGTGATGGTCGCCTCCCCTAGAGGCGGGGGTGTCGTGTCAAGTAACTGTGCCAATTTAACACTCGCCGGTACCGCCGCTGGAAGATCGCCTGATTCCACCAAGTGTTGCACCTTTTGAAGCTGAGTCTTGCATTCCGAGAGGTGTGACAGAGACGCGTGCAGCACGTCTGTGTTTAGGGACGCCTGGGCGAGGGCCTGGTGTCTTCTGAGTGCTGCCAGGAGTGTTGGCGTAAGACCATTCTAGATGATCCGGTGACCACCAGTCGAGCGAATAACAATGGCAAGCCGTACCTCTGGGTCCAAGACCGCGCGGTTCAGCGCATCCACATCGCTCGCAAGACCTCGCCGCCGCTGCTGAGCAGACCTTGCCGAGGCCAATTGGGCCTCAAACACGGGGAGGTCTGCATGTATACGGTCGTGAATGTGTTTCTGCTCGCCCGGTCAAGTTGTCATTGACTAGAATACGGGGACAGCGTACCTTAGTGAGACGTATGGACTCGTCCAGTTCTGCTCGCTATGAGGATGCGACGGCGGAGTCCAGTGATTGGAATGTCACTGAATCAAGTTTGGACAGAATCTGTGAAGACACGTCGACCTGTCGGGGAAGATGCGACGGGATGGTGAACGTCATGGCTGCGTCCTTCTCACTTGGCAAACGCCTAACGTGGTCTACTCTCCGCAAAGTCACGTGATACGAAACAGGGGTCATGTAAAGATTGATATACGTGTTGCTACGCCAAAAAGCACCAAGATTACAAGGATGTCTATGCTAACGAGCTGGGTATTGGACGAGGCTGACGCAGCCGGGATCCAGAGGCAATGTGTCGTCTTCACTCTCAAGTGAAGCGCTTGAACGTAAATCTACACAAAGAACCAACAGTCAGGCAACAGCGAACGACTTGATTGGAATACGACGCACCCAAGGAATGCGAGGTCTTTGTCTGAACCAACTTGCTCGACCACCTCGAGCTGGTCGGGCAAGTTCCCGAGCTCGTCCGTGGGGAAGTAACTCGTGTCCGTAATGGAAGACAATGCCGGAACAAAGGGAGGCGCGATATAGCGTAGATTCTCCCAGTCACAACCATAGAAGAATGGATGGTTCTTGACCTCGTTCACCCCAAGTCGATGATTGGCCCAATTCATCATGCTAAACAGGGAGCGTTCAGTTCCAGGACGGAGATACGTTCACGAATGACCTACCCCCGGATCAAGTGCTCGACTTCTTTGCTGAGATGTACCTCGTCGGGGAAGTACAAGTAACTGGGCCATTCAATGATCTTCTTGTACGTGTCACTTGGGTTCTCTGAACAGAACGGCGCATAGCCAACAAGACACTCGAACATAATTGCGCCCAAGGACCACCAATCACACTCTTTACCATACCCTTTTAACATGAACACCTCGGGTGCGATATAATCAGGTGTGCCTGATCATGATTCAGCTTAATCTGCGCGCAAGGTTCGTGAGTCTACCCACCGACAGTGGAATACGCCTAGAGAATGGACCTTTCAGCAAACATGCATAGCCGCTGGATGGGCCAGACTCACGAGCTTCCGGCGGTTGGCCTTCCAGGTGGCTATTTGTTCTCGGCTCATTGTGAGGTGAATCGCATTAACCTGCACGCTGTTCCGCGCAGGATCCCGTTGCTTGTCTTGCTCTATGAGGCGCTTGTAGTAATCCCCATCGGTCGTCTTGTGAAGACCGGTAGAGAGACCAAAGTCGGATAACTTGAGGTGACCGTTCTTGTCGATCAAGATGTTGTCGGGTTTGATGTCACTGATTCGACGTGATCAGGTATCGCGTCTATATTCGGAAGAGATACATACCGATGAATGTATCCCAGGTCGTGTACCGCTTCTATAGCAAGGATACACTCTGCCATGTAGAATCGTGTGACATCTTCTGAGAATACATCGTACTTCATGAGCATGGTCATGAGATCGCCTCCAGGAAGGAACTCCATGATGAGATAGAGGTATAGCGGGTCCTGGAAAGAATAGAACAACTGAACCACCCATGGCGATGTTGACTCGGCCAACAGGTCACGTTCCGCACGGACGTGGGCAAGCTTGATTCGCGCGTGAGGTCATCGAGCCAGGGTGTAAAGGATCCTTCCGACTGACCTGATCCCGTTTCAACATTTCCGCCTTTTGCAACGTCTTCATCGCATACACCTTACCAGTATCCACTTTCTGGACGAGCCGAACCTGTGTGAAAGGAATGTCATAATATGCAAGGGGAAGCATACGACCCCCTCTCACCTCTCCGAATGCACCCTTTCCAATGACCTTGACCGTCCGGAAGTCCGACAAACGTATCTTGGTTCTCCGAAGCCTGAGATGCTGTGACTCGAGCTTACGATACTTGCGTATCTCGCGTTCCTTGGCTTCGTTGGGGATGACACCCTGGTTGATTTTTTGCTCCAACTCGACTCGACTGTAGGACAGGAAATGGGCAGTGAGACCACAGACGCCATCTGGACGATGAACACCGGGCGTACCGACCGTTCCGCTCGATGGCGACATCGACGGCGAGCTTGTAGTAGGACTCGAGCTTGAGCTTGGCGGCGGTCGCGCGGGAGACGGCATCGGGCGAGAAGCCCTCGGTGCTTCGTTCAAAGTAAACATAGTCCTCGCCACGCGCCTTGCTTGCCGTACTTGGCGCGGGAGAAGGCGAACGATCTTGAGCAGATGCCGTGGATGGGTTGAGACCGCTCGCACTGCCAGAGGATTCCGTGGACGGACGCTGACTCATGACGAGCGTAAAGGAAGTCGTGGAAGAACGAAACAGAAAGGAAGAAGAAAAAAATGAAGGCGATCGCCAAAAATTTGAACGGGACTTGTGTAAATGAACGTAAGAGAGGCCCTCGAGTACGCGTGCAACGTTGCCATTAAGATCAAATTAGTCATTGACTGTATCCCAGCACTACAAACTAGATTAATTACCACTACCTACTAGTGATCGTCCAGTTCTCAATTTCTAGCTGTCACATGTCACACGACATTGTTTAGATCCAAAGCCGCTGCCAAACAAACGCCCGTAACTTTGGCCAAATCCGTACGCGTCCATCGACCACCACTGCAGCCACCATGACAGACCTCACAT
>JBBPQU010000993.1:0-12300 GCA_038092655.1 Boletus sensibilis
AGGGGCGAATCCTTCAGGGAATTCCATATAGATTTCCTCATCTAATTTGCCATATAGATAGGCAGATCTCACATCGAGACCGGATATGTGCCAGTTTTCAAGGGCAGCAAGGGTGAGCATGCATCGCACTGTCTCAAATCACACCACTGGACTGAATATTTGATTGAAGTCTAGGCCTTCGGTTTGCGAGAATTCCTTCGCAACTAACCGTGCTTTCTTTCGACCATCCGATTTAACATCAAAGACCCAACGATTTTTAATAACCTTGCGGTTTGTCGGGCGGTCAACTACCTCATATACTTTACGCTCTTTCAACATCGTGAGCTCCTTGTTACAGGCCTCGAACCATTGCTTTTTCTCTGATTTGGGTAAGTGCTGAATGTCTTGGTAGGACCATTCGCGATAATTGGGCTCTGGGCCCTTATTGTCCAAAGGGACAGCCTTTGCACACAGGTAAGAAACCAGCGCTTCTCCCCCTTCATGGACTATGCGTTCAACATCGTCTTCGGAAGGAGAGGGGGATGGAGGCATTGCACCGGGAACTGGCGGTGTCACCAATGCGGAAGGCTGTGATTGGCCTGTAAGTTCTCTCCAACGAGTAATTCGTTCAATCTCCTTAATCTGTTTAGTAGGATTTTCGCGCTCTCCATATACATTCCCAGGCCTCAGCGGGGGGCGACGTTCGCGCGCAGATCGCTTAGGGGGTACGGCAGGTGGCACATCCAACTGTGGAATTCTCCAAGGAGGAGTAACAGGTGGAGGCGGGGAGGGGGTCCTAGTGCGCTCTGTAGGAGCGTCAGGCGAGGGATCTCGCACAGGAGGTGGCGCAATCTGTGGTTGGCGACCACGAGGTGGTGATGGTGGCGGTAAATCATCTTCATCATCATTAGATGGAGGGGCCACAGGTGGGTCATGCTGGTGGGGGTGGTGAGGAATTTCGCTCACAGGCTTGTGAGGCCGAGCCCCAGCACAGCGAGGGAACAGGTTCTCATTGAACACTGCATGTGCATAGGTGTGGAGGGAGTTGTCTGGGCGCATGAAAAGATAATTGCGCTCATTTCCAGGAGCAACCCCTAGGTAGATCATTAGCTGAGACTTAGGCTGCAGCTTGCCTCCACGAGTGTCCACTGATAAATGAACATACGCGCCGCATCCAAAGACACGGAGATGGGAAACAGTTGGAGGAACTTTGAATAAAAGTTCATAGGGCGTCCTCCAGTTTAGCCCTTTCTTAGGGGTGCGGTTATAAACGTGAGCCGCATGCATTACTGCAAATTCCCAGTAAGAAGGAGGTAGGCAAGCGTGAAGACGCATCGCCTGAGCCTTGTCCATGATGGTGCGAATAAATCGCTCAGCACATCCATTTTGCTGTGGGGTATGAGGCACAGAATCATAGACATGAATTCCGTTGTCGCGCATCAATTGCCCGAAGGCTTTTGATTTGTATTCTCCCCCTCCATCGGACATCCACCCTTTTATAGGTGTGTTGTATTGAGTTTGGACATATTTTATAAACTCCTTTGTGGCCAATAAGGCCTGATCCTTAGTGCGTAGGCATTGGACCCAGCCCATGGATGTATAATTGTCATAAAAGATAATGACGTACTTGTGCCTGTGGTAAGATTCCACCTCAAATGATTTAAGATCCGAGTGCACAAGTTCAAAGGGTTTACTCGCGCGCACTTCATTAGAGGAGAAGGGGCGATTGGCCTGTTTGCCTAGCTGACAACCGGGACAAATTGGCTCAGTGGACGGAATGTTCACGTCTGGAAAATCTTTAATATGTTTTCGCCCAGCACGTAGGACATCCCGTGAAGGGTGGCCTAGGCGGCGATGAAGTAATTCATAATCGACGGTGATCATATCGAGATTCACGCTAGTCGATGTTTTAATGGCAGGTGCTCTGACCCAGTACATAGTACTTTCGCCATGCGAATGAAAAGAAATCAAACGCTGATTGTTACACTTATTGTGTATATGTATCTGCTTCTGAGAGCTGATAGAGTAGAGACAGTTGTCCTTAAGTAGTGTTCCGAGCGATATGAGCTTCAAGGAACAGTCAGGCATGTAGATAGTCGGCGATAATTGCACAACATTGCCTTTGAATTGAATTAAGACGGTGCCATGCCCTTTGATAGGAGCATGATTGCTGGCTGTCTGGGTGTACCGTTGCTCCATAAAGACTTGGTACTCAATGAAATCGTCGATGTTGTTTGTGAAATGGGAGGAAGCTCCCGAATTGAGAAGCCACATCTGGTCTTCAAGATCCATTATCTGCACTTTACCCTTACTGGTGGCGTTGTGCTTATCACATGAGTCGCACTCTGCATAATCGGGCAGCGGTAGTAAATTGTCCATGTCATCACTACCTACGACAGACGAGAATATATACTCTACAAACTGTGGCGAATAAAGTCGCTCATCAGTGTCTGTGAGGTGCGAGGAGGATGAGGACACGTACTTGTGGTCAGAGACCGTTGCGTCCAAGTTGAAGTACTGTTCGTAGTCCATATAATAATCCCCCCCTTGCTCCGAGCCAAGGGAGACGCAATCTTCGTTGTCGACCTGATAGGCCGTACCCGCCTCGATGTCGTCTTCAAGGCGGTCCAACAGTTTGTTGGAGACGTCCTCGATATAGGCGTCCTGGTGGATCTGGGAGAATCCAGAGGGGCCGAAGTTCTCCACGCCGAGACAGTGGGAGAGGGAGGTGGAGTGGTGATGGCTGAAGAGGGAGTGGGAGGCCGATGCCTTGGAGGCACCAAAAGTGGGACCACGGTTAGCAACCGGGTCTAGGCGGTGGACTGTCTCGATGGTCGCTGGGACCTCGAGACGGCAAGCGAGTGAGACCGTGTTAAGGGTCTGGTGGAAAGCGGGTGGGCCGTAGTGGGCCGCACTGGGGGTATGAGCGAGTCGATGAGGGTCGACTAGAGGCGTTGTAAAAACAGTTGATGCCAGTTCGATGACCAGCGCTGAGAACGCGAAGGAGGCGGTGGGCGCCTCGGTAGAATTAGCGTTTGCCTTGCGGTGATCCTCCTGCTTCTTCTTACCAGCTTTGGAGCGAGGGCCCCAATGCTTCTTCTTTTTCCCGTCTGCACCACCCTGCTGCTGCTGCTGCTGCTGCTGGCTGGAGGAGCCTTGCTGCTGCTGCTGCGAGAATTGAGGGTCTTGGCCCTTGTGCTTGACAGCGCTGATCTTGTTGGCATGCTCGCCCTGGGGCTTGCATTGCGCAACGTGCTGGTGCCACGACATGGTGGCCATCCATTCGATCTGGGCAAAGGTAGGGGGCTTCACCTCTTTGGTAGGGTCGTTGAGGTCATCGACTGGTCCTAAGTTAAGGACCTGGGCGATAATGTCCATGTAACGCAGGAGTTTAGCGAGAATGATCATCGCTTGGACGGGTGCCGAAACCTCATAGTTATATTCTTTGAGGCGAGCGAAATGGGCGGACAGCTTGAGGAAAGCGTTGGCGGGATGGTTGTTTTCAGGGATGGTCGTGTCCATCATCGCTTTAAACTCCGTATAGACAGAGGCGATGGAAGGCTGGGAGAACTGAGTCTGAAGGCCGAGCCAGATTTGTGCGGCGATGGCAGAAGACTGGTATTTGTTCTGTAAGTGGGAATCAAGTTTGAGGATTAGGTGCCCCATGGCCCAATCGTCCTCACGGTCCCATGCCTCGACAGCGGCGGCATTGGACTTATCGTCTTCTAAGGTGGGACGAGTATTGGCCATAACGTACCAGAGCCCCTGGGAACGAAGGAAAGCCTTCATCTTGGGCGCCCAGGACTGGTAATTGGGGCCGGTGAGGATAGGGACGACCGTAGAGAGATTGTCTTTGGAAGAGGACATAGTTGTCTGTTGGAAGCTGGGGTAGGACGTCAGTACCAATCAAGTTGAAGAACAAGAAAAGGTGGCGAAGGGAATCACACTTGACGCCTAGAGCCCAAGGATCCAGGTGACAGAGTCTCCCCTTAGATCTCATGGAGTCACATATGTTTCGGCGAAGGGTTCACACTGAAACGCGACTTGTCGCTCTGAGTCGGCGTAAAACGCACGAGACAGCGGGTGCAGGTATCCAAGTGGTGGTGGCGAGCGAACTCGCGCAACATGCCACTCGGGGCTCATAACCTGTAGAAGACAGGCATTACGCAGATCACTTGGTACTTACCTGTGGTAGTTGATTGCTAACTGAGATGGTGCTCGTTATGAATCAAGAGTGATATTCAAACTCAGAGAGCTGAGTTCTACTATGTAGTGTCTAGCGACGTGTGAACTATCTACTAGTTAAGGTATACTACAGTACCGTTCAACACTACTATGTAGTGTCTAGCAATGTGTGAACTATCTACTAGTTATGGTATACTACTGTACCGTTCAACAGTTCGGTCCCATCAAACTGATCCAGTTCTTGGACTTTAGTGCGGGGGGTAGAGTCGGAGGCAGGACGACGAGTGGAGCAGGCAAGGCCTTGGATGGCACTTGCGAGTAGAGCGAGGGTGTCTCACGGAACCTGCTCGTTGTCAGAGTTGTTCAGGTCGTCGTCATCACTGGGAATGTATGGGTTATCATTGAATGGGTCATCTCCGGGGTCTGGATCACCCAGAGCATTGCCATCCTCGGGGATGTGAAGGTCATGTGCTCTTTGACTTGAGCGCTGACTGGACAGGGAGGAAGATTTGATCTTGTTTTTGTCGAGGTCGAGCTCAACGATACGTGCTCCAGGAGTCAGAGACTCTGGAGGGGGGCGCGCCTGAGAGGCAGAGGGCATATGGCATGTGGAGAATTCATGGAATTGGTCGATGAGTTCGGGGCCTCGGTGACTGCATCTGAAGATGCTTAGTGGGTTGTATCGGGGTGATGGTGGAGGGTTTGCGCCTAGGGCGCGGGTTTGTGATCTGGTAGTATGCATAGCCATGTTAGACTCGTGACAAGCGGAAGTTCAAATATACTGTTAAGAATGGGCAAACTCCGAGGGGAACTCCGGAAAACTCCAGAGTTGTCTTGGGCAGACGGGACTTGGCTTCACCATATGTGGTGTGCCCTTGTCAGGAGTCCTGTTTATCCCGGAATTTACTAGGGGTCGGAGTGAGACTTAAGGCGTACTAGATGTCAAGTCAAGCGGAGGTTCAGAGGAGAGTCTTTGAGACTCAGACGGAGAGTTTGGAGTTTATCTAAATCAATATTCGAACTGAGGAGAAAGTACAGGAGTATCAGAGGTTTATATACTACGGAGTCATAGGGGATTAGTAACAGAGTGGAGCTGGTTTGTAAGTAAAGTATCGGAGGTAGAGTAAAGCCGGAGCACAGGTATGGAGGGAAACAAAGAGTGAGACTAGTATATACGGAGATGGAGATGGAACGTAAGATAATGTATTGATCATAGACAAGGTCCAAGGGTCAGGAGTTCCATCTCTAGTGAAAACGCACCGGAGTTCGTATGTACAGATGCGGAGTTGGTCCGGAGGACTGGGGTTGGACTTGGAGGATTTCCGGGATATGACAGTTGGACAATTCTTCACTTCATTCACAATGTTCCCCTTTACCCATCGTGTATAGCCTTTATTGGCCCTCTAAACCACCTGTATTACATCGTATTCCTTCCATCGTGTTCTATGATATTCTGTACCGGCCCTAAACTAGTTTGTAGTTAGTATATATAGTGTAGTTGTACATTTTGTATGTCTTTACGCTTGAAATTCCCTTTCACTTGCTGCAATCCTTTGAGGGTTGTATTTGTAAGTCTTCGTTAGGGCTTTGACTGTTTGTGACTGGTATTTGGTCATTTCAAGTGGCACAATCAAGCTTTCAACCAGATGTGGTTTTAAGCCTCACTCTCCTCATCAATAACCTGTGCAAATCTCTTGTTTCATCCTCACCTGTCAATACATTACCTATGATCTCATCCATGGACATGGACGCCTCGCCCATCCTAGATACTCCTGGCAACCAGGGTTGTGCTGGCCGGAAGACAAGATCCCAACACCTCTTCCTGGTTGCTACTGGCATCGATCCAGAGTCACTCACAATCAAAGGCAACAATGAATTCTTTCTTTTCATGGAGATGCGTGAGGAATTCCATTGGATTTCTTATGAGATGATGTCAAGGAAGTGGGTTGAGGCAACAGACGAATACAATCATCAACTGGCCCAGAAGCTTGGTACAGTGGCTGTTAGGAAGAATCCCCTTGCCCTGCTTCACAAGCTGGGCGAGATGGAGGGGAGATTGATTGAGAGAGTCCTGAAAAATGACTTCAAGTGTATGTACTGTTCATTCACTGTCATGACGCTCGCTCACACTGGTATTGACATTACAACGTGCTCACAGCAAAGCGAAACACTGAAGCATTCTGGCAACATCACTGCTTCATCATCAACCTTGTCAAGGGAAATACTGCAACTGGCAAAAAGGTAAGTATGCTGCTGTTGACATCCATTCAATGCTGATTTCGTATTCTATCTACCCATCAGCCCTACAAGGTACCCACATGCTCCCGCTGCAAGACCATCATATATCCCAGTCCAGAGAAGTTGGCCATGAACCACAAACATGGGATCTGTGCAGACGGTGTCAGGTCAAAGCCAATGCTGGAGATGCCAGAGTGTTGAAAAGTCGTATGCCGGGAGCAGGACACGAGTGAGCGGAACGAGTCAGCAGCTGTTGTTTGTGATAACAGACAAAAGGAAAGATACAGTACATGTGACTATGGTAAAGTACTGTATTAGGTAAGCATATCATAGTGAATGATTCTACTCCAACACACCCCCTGAATCATAAGCAAGTCTGAGCAAATAAAATAAAAGAATGATAAATGAATCATGAGTGAGTCCGAGATTACCATGCAGCATTAGGTTCTTTTTTGACAAGGTTTGCGCACTCCTTCCCCACCGGACAGTCCTTAGCATAGTGGCCTTTCATGCCACACTTGAAACAAGTGACATTGGCCCTAGAATGAGCAGTAAAAGCAGTATTGGGGCTGTCAGATTCACCCTTGACAAGCGATGCTTTGTAATCATCAAGCTGTTTGCGGCTGAGGTGACGCTCTTCCTTGTTAAGCAGGTGAGATATGGCAAGTTCAAGGGTGAGCTCATCAGGTTTGACAGCATCAAGAGTAATGACGACGGAGTCATACTGTTATGATTCGATCTGGCAGCGCAAGTACCTGGTTACCCAGACTTGTTTCCTTTTTCTTTATCCCTCTATCAATTGTCCTAAGACCAGACGATCTTCTCTATCACCCTCTCCCTTCCTCTTATTGACTCGTCTTCCACCTCGTCACCCCTAGAGGCTATACCCACACAGCCACCATCCCCAATCATTCCAATGGCTGTTCCACAGCCTCTCTGATCCTAACTCCCCCGATGGCTATCCCATAGCCTCCTTGATCCTAGATCACCTGATGGCTGTCCCACAGCCTCTCTGATCCTAATCCTCCCGATGGCCATGTCACCCCATTCCAATCCTCTCCGATCACTTGTGGCTATCCCACAGCCCCTCTGATCCTAACCCTCCCGATGGCAGTGCCATCTCTTCCTATTTCCTCCGACCCAATTCTCTCCAACTTCTTCTGATTCCTCCCAAACTATTCCTATTGGTCCGTATTCCTATCTATTGCCGACGCATCTTCACGTGATCCTATGTGTCTCTTCACACAACGTGTTCCTTACCTAACACGCGACGCATCCCTTACCTAACATGCGCCAAGCCTGCCTTACCTAACACGCGCCAAGCCTGCCTTAACTTATATTCAGGCTCCATTTGAACTCTACTGTACTACTATAAATACCTGCTCCCCTATGGAGTTGTATCTCTAACTTAGACCTAAACAATATACAGTGTAGACCACTCCTAGCAGTCTTCCTCTCTGCCAAGGATACTTCCTCAGATCTTACCATCTTATGGAAGGCACCCTAAGCTCCAACAGGTGCGAGTCCTGTTGCTCTTGGGAGACCCTTTGTTCCCGTCTGAAGAACCATAGCCACTAGAGGAGGCAGACCTCTAGATGACTGGACCTTTGACCAACAGGGTCAATAGGTGGTTGAGTACCGCGGGTTGGCTGACACTCAACTAGTGGATCCACCACACACACGCAGGAACTCTATGAAGTCATTTGAGGACTTCCACCCCAAGAGGACCCTTCTACGTTTCATCCTCACTACAAGCAAACTGTTTGCCAGGATGTAGTGCTAAGGAGCAGCAAGCCTTAGCAACCTTCGACATCTCGGTGCCCTCAGACCTCTTCGAAGGAGTAGCCAACAAGACCAGGTCATCCCGTTGTGCTTGGGCAGAGTCCTTTGACATCTGTACAGCCAATCAACCAGTGGTCGACAGCACGTGCTCACGGGCAGTCTGTCAACTCTACATTACCCTTGCAAGGAGTGCTAGAGAGTTGGTTGGATACACTTTGGTGTACCATTGTTACACGGTTGTAACACATACTTGGGAGGAAGACCAGATGTGAGGATGACGATGGTGAGGAGATCCAGGAGATTGATTTCAATGTCGTTTATGAGGTGCGCCTGTGCCTTTACGTCACCAATCCACGATGTGATCGTCTGTTCAGGACGTTTTTCCATGTGTGAGAATTTGTGCATAGCGGTGAGCTGAGTGGAGAGGCCACAGGCGCGATGGACACTAGCAAGTGAATCCCAGATGACTTGAGGGTCATCACCCTGAATGTGAATGATTTGACTGTTATCAATGTACAGTGCAATTTCAGCAGCAGCTTTGAGTTGATGTGACACAAAATTGTCAATCTTCATTGGAGAGGCCTTAGCCGGGTTGGGTGGTGACTCTTTGCCTGATACAATGCCCCAGAGATTGGAGTGGATGAGTAGTGCATGCATGTGAACATGCCAGGTGAGATAGTTGACCTTGTTAAGACACAGCATTATGGTGGTATTCAGGATAGATGACATGATGGATGTATGCAGGTTTGCAGGTATGGTAAAGGAGTGTCAAAAACAAATTGGAATGTGGATATATGCAGGTCGGAGCACCTACTCCGGGTTTGAGAAACGATCCGCAACACCTGTGACATGGCCCGTTGGTCAACAGCGTGTTCGTGTGGTTGCAGTGCCTGTGACACAGCCCATTGTGCAGTTACCAAATTGATGTACCCCGATAACATGAGGGTAGGTCTGTTATGTTGAAGAGTCATATGCTGGGAGTGGGACACGAGCGAGCAGAATGAGGCAGCAGCTGTTGTTCGTGATAACAGACAAAAGGAAAGATACAGTACGTGTGACTATGGTAAAGTACTGTATTAGGTAAGTGTACCGTAGTGAATGATTCTACTCCAATACAGAGCTACCCCACCGGCCCCAGCCGCATGGCATCTTCTTAGACAGGGCCACATTCCATCCACTGGCTTTCCTCAAGATGGTGCAGGAAATCTATGACATCACAGTTTCGGGCTCAACCACTGGGCTCAGCATGTGGCTCATCGAGGTCCAGGCATTTATGTTGGCACTTGCAGCACATCTCATCGTTCTTACGGACATGGACGGCCATCCCACAGTCGCTCTCTTCAAGCTCTACTCTGGTTTCTCTTATGATTCTATCATGAACAACAAAACCACAAGGCTTGGGCTATCTCACAGACTACACAGAAGCCTGGCTGAATGAATCAGATGGGTTGGGTCCTTTCCGAATAACACCAGTCCACAAGGACTAATAGTCCAGGCAATGACCGTGGTGGTAAACAAAGTGGATTAGACTGGGGATACCAGTTGTTTGTGTCTAGTTTTATATATGTTACAGGTTTGCACACAGACCAAGCTGTGTGTGAGAGGAATTACTAAATATGTATAGATGAGAGAAGTGTATCGCGAGAGAGATATAATGACAGCATGAGATAGAAACGGAGATTAAAACCATGAGGTGTGTCACGTGATTAGGTCTAGACCTTGGTCATGTGATTTCTCATGGTCACGTGTTTTAGGTCATGTGACTTTGAAAGTAAAATGATGAGTACAACAAAGAATAGTGGCTAGATTCAAAAAGTTTGAAAATGTTCATATTATAACACTATCCCCTTTTTAGGACTCAAATTCCAGATGAGTTGTGGAAGGTGCAGTGGACGTAAAGTTTTTGTAAGGTGAGAATAGAGAATTGAAGTCCGATATGGTAAGTCCACGGAGTTTCCTATGAGCTGAAGGATTCTTTTTATGTAATTCAGCAACTGCTAATGGGACAGTGTGGATGATATCTGCTGATTCCCATGTACGATCTGTTTCATCGTATCCTTTCCAGTGAACCAAGTACTCCAGCTTCCAGCCTTTGAGACGTGATGCAGCCAAATAATCTATTTCAAACTGTTCCTCGCCATCCTGGTCTATTTTGATCGCTTCGGGTCAGACTTTAGGTTGTCCAGGTAAGGTTTCCCGATAAGGTTTAACATGAGATATGTTGACCATGGGATGAATATGGACGGCTTTTGGTAGTTTGAGAGTAACGGCATTAGGAAGGACCGTGGTGATAGCGTAAGGTCCGATCCATTTTTGGGTGAGTTTTGCCATGTAAGGAAGCTTTAATTTGTCCATAGATAGCCAGACTTGCTGACTAATGGAATATATCGGGGCTTCTGATTGATTCTTTTCCACATGTTTGATCATTCTTTCTCTGGTAACTTCTAACATCTCTTTTATCTCTTTGTGAGAACAGCTCATATCTCCTGCAAAACCAGCTAGTTTTCCTTCTAAACCCATGTGTGGAGTGTAGTTTCATGTGACATTGAAAGGAATAGTGCCAATAGCGGTGGTAATAGTGTTATTGTGAGAGAATTGAGCCATTTTCAGCCAAGAGGCCCATTCATTCTGCTTTTTTCCGATGTAAGTGTGGAGATATTGTTCTAGATCTCTGTTAACGTGTTCTGTTTGCCCATTTGTTTGTGGATGATAGGCCATGGAAATCTTTTGATGAATGCCAAGGAGTTTACATAATTCCTTGGTAAATGCAGAGACAAATTGGGGTCCTCAATCTGAAACAAGAGAGGAGGGTAGTCCGTGGGTACACCAAATGTGATCCTGAAATAGAATAGCTAAGTCCAAAGATGAACAAGTGTCATGTGTGGGAATGAATACCGCTTCTTCAGAGAAGCAGTCTACTACTATGCAAATTGCTGTGAAAGAATGTGATTCAGGTAAACCCATGATGAAATCTACAGAAAGATCTTCCCAGGGTTTAGAAGCAACTGGGAGTGGAAGGAGTTTTCCTGCCAGTGCTTTTTGCTTTCCCTTCGTGAGGGCGCACACTTGGCAGTGGTCTACATAGTTTTTAACATCTTTGGTGACACCGGGCCACGAAAAGTAGCAAGTAAGAGTATGAATAGTTTTGGAATGTCCACCATGTCCAGCGATCAGGAAATCATAACAAAGAGTAATTAAACATGTGCATAATGATTCAGGTACGAAAACTTTGTTTTTGTCATTTTTGAAAATGTTCATAGTGGTGTTGAAAAGAAAATTGTCAACTGCATCAACCTTAAGTGAGATTGATTCAGATTCTAACTCCGATAAGAAGTCCGAAGATAAAGGAACAGAGTTAATAAAGACAGAAGGAGGAAGTACAGTAATGTTTGTATTATGGTCTAATACCATGTCACCATGATCAGGTTGGCATGAGAGAGCGTCTGCTCGACCATTACTGGAATACAACTTTAGGACTCAGCAATTTGCCCCACGACAGAATGGCTGCGCATTTTGCGGAGAATTGGAACACTTCCTTCGGACTTGTACAAAAGCCCTACAGTATCTTCAAACCGGACGGATTGTCTGTGGAGTAGACGGAAAGCTTTATATGCCGGATGGATCTTTGATTCCCCGTGTTCCAGGTGGTAAGACCCTCAAGAACTGTATTGATTGGGTAAACACGGATAAGTCCGCTGCTCCTGCAGCAACCTCTAACCATAACTGAGACCCTCCACCACATCTGACTGCAGGAATTCTATCACTCCCCTTTCCAGAAACTGATGCAGTTTTGGACATTGAACCATCTGCCTTTTTGACTGTGTTGGATGAAAAGGAAGCTTCCATTTCTCCGTACTATGCTGATCTGGAATTTCAGCCTTACATTGCTCAGGCATTAGCTAACTTTCAAGTGGATAGAGCATTCAAGGATGGACAACGTGGAAAGAGAGTCCGCTTCGACGGAGTTGCTGTACCTCCTCAACCTGCTGCACACTCGGATCAGCGAACCACGACAGTAGTGGAAGATATTGTTTCTCTGGAAATCCGGGAGGCTTCCAAATCCGCACCTACAGCACCACGTCCACCTACTCCACTGCCAACAATCCAACTGAATAC
>JBBPQU010000995.1:0-12260 GCA_038092655.1 Boletus sensibilis
TACTTGAGTCTTGAAGACTCTCATCTCTATCTCCACTCAATCAAGTCTTACTTGTAAGGCTCAATACTCTGAACCTCCAATCCTCCAAAGTCCTGGGGCAGGACTCTGGCAAGGGCACACCACAAATGGTGAAGCCAAGCCCCAATCAGTCAAGCAGAACTCCGGAGTTCTGGAGTTCACATGGAGTTGACCTGGTCTTAACAATAATGAGAAGAAGAGGGGACTGCCATCATGGTGGGGGAATATCTGTTGCTTATTGAACACAATGACAACAAGTGAGTTAGTGCTGCAGAGCAGCTGGTGCAGTCAGCTAAAGACATGTGCAGATGATGAACTTATTTTTTTCTTTTTCTGGTGCCTTTTTTTCCCTAGCTCTTGATACACAAGTATTGATGTGTGATGGGTGGGTGGGTGCTGTGGGTGGTGGATAATTGAAATTGTTGGTGAGCCAGTATGAGCAGTGCAATGGATGGTATGAGATACTACTATGGGTGGCAAGTGGGTTTGGAGATCAATGTGAGTAGTAAGCAGGTAGGGAGTGAGTGGATGGATGGACTTACTTTTTTTTCTGATCAGCATTCAAGGGAAGAAGGAACTGGCTGAACATTGAACATGGAGGTGAGAACGAAGTGTTGTGGGTTGAACACCACATGCTTACTTTAGGGCTGGTAAATATGGCCTTGATGGTGTTATAAAACGGCTTTGTTTTATACCTTTCTCGCTTTTTTTCCTTCTTTTTTCTAATCATGTGACTTTTCACATGATGTGACCTCCATTTCACCACCATCACATGATCACTTTCATCTTCCTATCATGTGATCCCTTCCACCTTTGTATCATGTGATCTCTCCTTCTATCTCACGTGACACTATATCACTTACTTACTCATCATTCTAACCCTGACGTCATACCCTTTACCCATTAGTCAGCATTGACGTCATAACCCACAGCCCTTCTATATTTAGCTAGTCTACGTCATAGCCTAGGCTCAGTACCTCAACTTGAAGACACGTGGGAACTCATTGACATCGACCATTGATTTCCCAAAT
This sequence comes from Boletus sensibilis, assembly GCA_038092655.1. NCBI lineage: Eukaryota > Fungi > Basidiomycota > Agaricomycetes > Boletales > Boletaceae > Boletus > Boletus sensibilis. The sequence goes on from JBBPQU010000995.1 coordinate 1,050, forward strand.
TCCAGTGATCAACTATTGTAGCTAACATTATTTCTCTAGAATTGTCGTCTTGAAGACAAGGGCAACCCTCGTCTCACTGTCTTGCCCATGCTCTCACCTTGGATGTATGGAAGCAGTTATACCACATGTGCAATCACATGCATCATGTAGTTGCTTCTGCATGTTTTGTGGGTACGCCAAGAGCTATCATCTTGAAGATGAATGCAGCCCCTGTCTCACCGCCTAACCCCCACCCTCACTAGGTGTTCCTGTCTCACCACCTTGCCTTCTCCCTGGCCCTCACTGTCTCACCATGACCATCTCACCACCTCACCCTCAGTCTCATCTTGCCCCCACCTCCATCTCTGGCCCTCACTATTTCACTGTCTCACCATCACTCCTGTCTCACCACCTCAGCCTTGCCCTCACTCTTGTTTTGGGATGCTTTCTGGGTACTCACGGGTTGATGTGTATGTGTATGCAGTGTCAATTTGTCAGTAGTATTGTACAAATTCTTTTGTCAACAGTAGCATTGTACATAAAGGGGATTCTGTGAATGCTTGATGCTCGGTGAGGTGCCAAGCTTGGCAGCTCTCAGGTGGACAAACACAAGCATGTTGTTTGCAAAAATGTCAGTCACACAATTCAGTCACCTATATCCAGCATGAATGCTTGAGCCACCAGCCATGTCTTTAGGATTAGAAAACTCAGATCATAGCATGACTCTATGCATACCATCAAAGGTTAAATACAGACTGTCTGTCACTCTCTAGCCTGTCTAGCTTGGAAAACAAACCAACTGTGTGCTTGCAACACCCCTCATGGCTCTGCTCAAAAAATGCTCTCTTTGCATCAGACAACATCTTTACTGGCTTGAATCCATAAGCCACCCAATGAAAAAGACCACCAGGGCAGTACTGCGTAAATGACTGCCTTGTTTTATTGCCCCGAATAGCGATGTTTCTGTTATGCAGTGTGCCAAAAGGCACAAGGATTGTGGGCCCCAGGGGGAATTTGACCACAAGGTCTAGATTGAAGAGAATCAGGTGACCTCCTTTCTTGGGGTTATACAAGCCACATGTGAAGATGGCACAAAGCCTAAATGGAACATTGGTATTGTTGACATGCTCCAGAGTGACAACACAGGGCCGCAATTAAATGTGCAGGTGGGATGGATGCTGTTGCAGAACAGCTTGATTAAATGGGGGTATGTCTGGAACAAGGGGTCAAGATCATCAGTGTATTCCTTATAAAGCTTCAGTGCATAAAAGGCAAACATGTCTGGGGTAAAGGTGAGAGATGGGCAGGAGATATGGCGGTGGTACCTACTATATGTACATGAATCTGGCAGCTCAAATGAAGGCCTTATCAGTGATGAGTTTCTTAATCATAGATTTTTCAGATGGACCATGCGCTAGATTCCAGGCACCTATGTATGTGAGGAAGAGCTATGTTCCTTTTTGAGAGATGCATACCATTTGCCCTCCTTCATAGGAGACTCCAGTAGAGATGGAAACAAATTTGCCCCTACATTCATGGAGAGCTGCTTGTAGATGGGAGGGTGCATCTTGCAGTAGATCACTCATTTGCTATTGTACATTATCCCAATCCTCAGCCTGTGGGCGACTGGCCAGGATAGAGATGAGATGATCCTCTTCATCAATGATGGCAACAGGGGTGCTGGAAAGGGTTGGAATGATAGAGGGCTCATGATGGATAAAATTGTCTTACTGCCCATCCCAATCCATCACCCTAAAGCCTTCCATGAACAACTTCTCCAGTATGTGTTCTTTCAACTGCTTGCAAGTCTGCCGCTGGCTGACAAAAGCCCCTTTGGCAGCTCGCAGGTTTTTGGCATTGAAATATACAGGCATATTCTGTGGCTTGCACTGTGCAGTGCTTCTTAGACAAAGCAGGTCCAGGAATGCCTGGCTGGTTCATCTTCTTCTCAGCCCGCTTTGCTTTCCTGCGGGCAAAATACCAGGCCTGGTTGACCAATGGACTCGGATTGTTTGTCTTCACTGGAAAGGGGGGTAATTCGGCCGGTATGCCGATGGAGTCTTCCAAAGAGCCACCCTCATGGTTGCTGTGATGAGATAGGGCATGTTCCATCACTCTTTGGACAGCGGCATCCACAGAGCATTCAAAGTCAGAGAAACAGATGCAAGCAGGTGCCAAGGGTGCCAGCATCATAGGATGTACGGGTGGAGGTCTTGAGAGGAATAAAAAGGTCTTGGGGCAGTTCCCTGCATCAGATGCAAAGTAGTGAGGGGTTGAAGTGCCAAGGTGACGAGAGTGTAAAATAAAACAAGATCAAACAGAACTCAACATTGTCTCAACTTATCGTGCAAATCAGTGGCGCCATGAGAAGGAGCCCAATGCTGTGATGTGGGCAGGCTGTCAGATGTTAATATTAGTGGCATGTCAGTTACATACCAAGCACTATGGGAGGTGAGAGAAGTGAGGTTTAATTGCAGCAAGTGCTAAAGGTGTTGGTTTTTTGGATTTCAATGTCTAATCAACCTCAGTGCTTCCCTCAGTGATTTTCACACTCTCAACAATGTTGCAGATGATGGATTATGCTGGTTATCTGAATTCCATCAGAATCCTGGATAGATTCAGTGCCCAGTATAACAGATTGGCAATGAACAACAAGAAGGTTTGGACAGTATTAATATGATGCTGAAATTAAGCGGTCTGATTTTTATTGGTGGTGATGCTGAATTTTGTCATTCAGAATCCAAACCTGTGATGTTAATGTAGGCCAGCACTGTAATATAGCATGAACGTCAGTCATGACATGCATATGTATCAACTTAAAACTCAACTACATACAAGCCAATCAAGGTAATAAAAAGCAATGTTGCATCTTCCTGCCTTCTGGCCAGCTTTCAGAGGGGTTATGTTAGAAAGAGCAAAGGAGAACATGCCTCCAGGTGTCAAAAGCCAGCCCAACCACTCAATCCAGAAGGCCATCGTCCTTACAGGCAGTGGATTGATCATTCCTATTTCCTTAGTGGTGGATATGTTTGATCTTTCACAAAGCATATGGCAAACATGGTGTTACATTCTTTAAGCTTCTTAAGTGGGAGGGAGGTGTGTTATAGCCTGAGTAGCCAATCCAATGAGCAAGATGGCAGTGCGCAAGAGAGGTATGAGGACATGGTTGGGAATTACAAGGAACCCCATAGAGGACAGTAGTGCAGTGTAATCTGCTGAAGCATTGAAGAGGTGGGTTGTGTGAGGTCAAACAAGGTAGCAAAGAATATTCTGGGGCGATGATGGGGTGCTGGGACTAGGAAAGTCATTGATTCTACGTCGTCTATATGGAACCAGGGGAATGGGGGACAAAGCTAGCCTCAGGGGTTAGAGAAGCCAGCGGGTGACATTACATAAAATCAAAGCCAGCCAAACAAGGAAAGGTGTTTGCCAAAGCATGTTGGGTGTTATGAGGAATTCAGATGCACCACCTATTTGAGACAAGGATAAGACAAGGAATAAAGACACCTTGTATTTGGATATTGTGCTAAGCAATGGCTGAGCCAGCCAAATTTAGAGTTATGAACAAGAAGTTAGCTACAGGTCAGTCATGGATTAACAATGCTACATAGGTAACAAAGCCAACACATGTTTAGCAAACAGATTACACCTTGTTCTACAATGTTTAGCATCAGGTACGATGGCTATTTATGTGTAAGTCACAGCAGCTAAGTTAGTCATGATGGTGGGTATGCATTGGTTTAGTTATCAGTGAGGTCAGTCACATATTGGGTACATTAGTTATGAGTTACAAAGATAACATGTAAAAAAAAGCCTACTCGTACCCAAATGCTTTAAAACTTGCCAAAAAGGTTGTTGGTGTTGAAGGCTATGACAAACAAGAAGTCCAAGAGGTTGGAAGCTGTCCAAGAGAGGTCCCTCCCATTCTTGTGTCCTAACCATGCTGCAAACTGACTCTGTCCATCCTCCCCACATTTGAAAAAATTGACAGGAATTCCAAGGAGTTCAAAATTTTTGTCGTATAATAAGGTAAGCTTCCAGGTGTGAAAAGCCAGCCCTAGAACCCATTCTTGAAGATCCTCGTCCTTGCATAAGCAAGCACTACTGTGCCAAGACCCTTGATGATTGACACTGTCAATCTTGGGGCATCCACAGGATACACATCTGCCAGAGTTGTTGGACGACTGAGAGTTGCTATATTCAGGGGATCCAATCCAACACATGAGATCACAAGATTTGAGGGAGTTGTGGAGGTGAAGGGGGTTCGACCAAGGAGCACATGCACCATGCAGGTTCCCTTGTGAGAGTTCAGAAAGTTGGAGATAACCAGGCACTGCGATGAAAGGGTAGCATTCAAATTGGTTCATAGAGACTTGATTGCATTAGGAGGGTTGTGTTGCTGGGGTCAATGGTGGTTCAGGGCTAATGATAATGGAAGTGTGTGGAGGTGAGGGTTAGGAGTTGGGGTGGTTGGCTCTTTAATACAGACAAATTGAACACTGCGATGGTGTTGGATTTTGGGAAGACTAGGGCCACTGGGGTGGTTAGGAGGATGCTTAAGAAAGGGGTTCCACCTTTTGGTAGAGTCAGATTGGCCAGATGAGGAGAGCATGGGCAGCAGCCATTGGAATTGTGATACAAATCCAAGAGCTGTATTCTATTGAGAGACTGGGATTTATGGCATCAGCTTGTGTTTCTTGGAGGGGTGAGGTTCACATAAGTCTTTGGTTTCAGATGAAGCACTAGATTGGTCACCACTGGATGTCTGGATGCAAGGTTAGCTTGGATGTCAGTGAGAATAAACAGGTCAATGTGGTGCACACCTCGAGCAAAAAGTGGGATTGAAGATGTACATACAACTCCAATTGCAGGGCAGTGGTTGGATAGAGTGGGCACTGATAAACCTGTTCATCCTCCATGAGGTGATAGACTCTATCTATTAAGATGGTCTATTAGAGGTTATGAGTAGGTGTGAGCAGCATGTGTACCAAAAACAAAGTGGGTTAGGTTATGGCTCTCAGCATGGTGTCAATATGCCATGAGGTGTCAACCACGAGTTTGAGGCAGAATAGGCATTTGGGTGAGGATCATATGGTGAGGAATGGACAGCATCAGGAGATGTGATGGAATGGCATGATACAACGAGGAGGGGATGGATTTGCAGCAGGGGAAGGAACAGACTGGGAATTATGCAAGAGGCTTTAAGAAGAAACATCAGTCGAATACATGCATGGACCTGGCTTATGTTTTTTTTTGATAATGAATGACGTGAGAGAAAATAGAGGTTCAAACTAAGGGTTTATTGCTGTTAATAGATCAATAGCAGGTCTAGATATAGGTGATAAATGGTGAGAAGAGCCTCGGAATGAAACTCTGTGGTGAAAGGAAGCTTCGGATACCAAATAGTGCTGTATCAAAGAAGCTGTTGGAAGAGTGAAGCATACAGTTTCAGAGTTATTAGGGATACAAAAGGTATGAGAACATTATTAAAAGCAGGTTGAGGGGGTTCAAATTGTTTGTCATAAACAGCCATGTTTTCCAAGACCATATGTTCATATTGCTTTGAATGTTTGGATGACAACTGCCATAGGCTGGAATGGCACATCAAGGCCAACCATAACAAAGAGGAAACACTAATGCTCTACACATTTTACCAGTTAGACAACAGCTTAAAAACATGTAGATAGAAGTTGGAGACTCAGAGAAAAAGAGGGCCAGTTCAAATGCCCAGTCTGTGCATTCTCAGGGCTGCCTTGGGAGCTGTTGGTCCACTGGGGGTCAAATCACCTAACAGCTTGTGTGAGTGAAATGAGTGGCTGATTATCATAACTAACACAAAACACAGGGATTAGAGGGTTAAGATTAGAGTTGAGATGAGCTTCGGGTTGTGGATGGTCATGAAGCTGAATGGGAGGAAGATTCATAGATATACTTGTGGTTAACAAGGGCTTTGCAAGGTTGTTGATAGGAAACTGGAAGCTGGGAAATGAGTTAATGGTCGAAGGATGCTTACATAGTGGTCAATAGTTTGAGTAGTCGGTCGTGATAGGCAGTCACACAACAACTATCATCCACAACAATGTGAATCATAAGGGTGGGACAGACTTAATCAAGCAACGATAAGAGATGATTCTTTATTTTAGATGTCAGCCGCCTGGTTGGTCATATGTGGGGGTCACAAAGTTCAATTGTACCACAAGTTAGGGTGAAATGGTCAGTCATAAAAGTCAGTCATAAACATCAATGCTATGACAGGCCATAGGCCTTAATCAGAGACTAGAAAAAAAGCTCGTTGTGGCAAAAGAATTTAAGTGAGCACCATGGTTTAGAAAGGGTGCCATGTGTAGACTTTGACGAGGTATGGTTTATTGGTCATGGGAATAGCATGGTCAGCCAGGAATGACATGATGACAATCAGGTGATGATGTTTTCATGAAAACATCAGATTGTCAATAGGTGCACTGGTGTGTAAAGTAAATCATCGACATTATACATCTACCTTTTAAAACACTCTGAAAATATTATGAGAAGCAAGGCAAAGCTAGGTAAGGTACATATCTGGAGAAGCTGCAGGCTGTGTAACCCATTCTGTAAACTTTGCTAGAGGTGTTGCTGAGGACAGGCATCACAAAAATTGCATAAATCTTACATGGCCAAATAATTGTCCATTAGGGATTACATTTGTCAGACAGGCTTTTTTGGTCATCTTGACAGCAGTAGGGATTACCATGAAATATGTAGGAGTTAAAAATATGGAAGAACCTGAGCCATTCTTCAGATCGCACCAGCTGATATAATGTCCATGTGATGACACAACACCGTATATTTGTTATAAAACAGTCTTGCTTTATACCTTTCCTTCTTTCTTTCTTTTTCCTGATCACATGACTTTTCACATCACGTGACCACCATTTACCACAGTCAAGTGATTGCTTTTCAACTTCTCATCACCTGACCCTTTCCATCTTAGTATCACGTGATCTTTCCTTTTATCTCACGTGACACTATGTCACTTCTTACTAATAGCTCTAGCCCCTGATGTCACACTCCTCTACCCTATCAGTTAGCACTGACATCCTAACCCACAGCCCTACTATACATAGCTAAGCTACGTCATAGTCAGGCTCTTACCCTGTACCCTAGTTGTACTTCTATATAAGTGGTCCTTAGACGGCTAGGATCGCTAGTTCGATTCTAGTCATCTTTGGGATCTACTCTGCAGACTACCTCCCGGTTCAGACTCCACTGGTCTCTAGCTCCCTCATTCCATTGCTAAAGTCATCGTCGGTATCATCCCATCGCCAGGTTGCAAACCCTGGTATGAGCTAAGCAAGAGGTTCCTATTCCCGCCTTCGTGCCGGTTTTCTCATTTGCGAGTCTTTCCTCTTTTGGTTTCATCTTTACTTCTTCGCCTTTCCCCTTCAGTATCACTTGATCTAGGCTTAGTTCGTAACAATATTCCAGAACTGCAGCTATGGACAATACACTGCAATGTAATCTCATACACACTGGCACTGCACTGGATGAAAATATAATACATACTAACTGTCTGTGCCATTGATACAACTGCAGTACTACAAGCAACTGAAAGGTAATAAGGCATGGGCAAACAACTCGGAAGGTGAGCAAGAAAAGCAGACCGAGCACAATAATGGTCAAAATAGACGAGACAGCAAGGGATGCAATAACCGAGACTGTGCATGATGGGGAAATAGGTTAACAATTTTGATGGCTTGGGATGATGCAGAGAAGTGTGATATGCTGCAAAACAAACATGACAATAGCTGAAGCTGATGATAAGGTGAGAAAAGACATGGCGTGAAGCTTGAAGCATAACTCAGAGGTGATGTGTACAGGTGTCAACATGGCTGATTGGACGAAGAGAAAAGGGATACTGTCCAAAAAGTTAGTACACTGCATCCTACAATGGGAAAACCTCACCTGAATTTACTTGTGGCTATGCTTGGACCTCTTGGCACAACTGCCACTAGCAGTATCACCTACTTCTGCATCAGCCCAAGCAGGCCGCTTACCCCTAGCTTTCACAGTCAGCTTTCCCCTCTGGTTTGTGATGGGTGTAAGTGGAATATCATCATCCTCTGAAAGGAAGCTCTCTTAGCCAGTAATGGCAGTCCTGGGTACTCTGCAGGGTGGTGTAACCAATCCAAGTTCTGTAGTTGTTCCTGATTTAGCAGGCATGCCGACTGCCAGTGCAGCAATGGCTGGTACTTGAACAGTTGGCAAATCCGAACTTTCTACAAAAGTGCTGGTGGGCAACAAGGTAGTTGTGTCCATGCAGCCTGTGCCAGATGCTGACTAAGCGAAATAAGAAAGTGATGCTGGCAGATCTTGAGCAAATGAAGTAGAAGCTATGGAAATGACTGGTGTTGGAGAGTGTATAGACACAATGCCATTCAAGGAAGACTCGGAGAGGAGGAATGGATCCAATACAGGCACAGGCATAGGCACAGCCTGAGCAAGATGTGCATGCATTTGCACATAGAATTTTGCCATTGTACTCAGACGTGGAGCGGAATCACCATTCACTGGCATGGCTGTCTTTGTACCGTTGGTAGCTCAGCCATTCTCATTCCCAAAAATCTCCCTTTGAACAGTCAGACAGGGTCTTTGAGGTGAATGATACTTACTTGTTCCACCATTTGAAGAGCTCATCCTTCCACACCATGTCCCGAGTAGTTTTGAGGAGATGGATGACACAGTTATACATTTCGTGATAATTGAAACTTCCATCTGTTTCATTCCATTGACTCATTGAGGAGATCCCGAAACATGCCTACAGGGTTTTCAAAATACAGTGGTAACAAGAAGAGTGGGGACGTACTTGGATGCACACATATGCAATGTGTTTGGGCTCAATTGTGGTGATGTCATTCAATATAGCATTGCATGAATGTGATTTTTTCCATTCTTCCCTGAGGGCTGACAATGGGCCTAAAAAAATATGACATGCAACCTAACAAACTTTGTCAAAATCAGTGGACACCACCCTAGATTTTAAATCACTTACCCGCACAAGGAAATAGCTTCTAAATACTCCATGCTGTAAATTCTCTGGATCATAGTTGTCTCCAGAGAATTTGCCACTCCAAAAAAGGCCTGGGAAGTCCTCAGAGTGCATGGGCATGATGCCCGAGGCAAGGTTTTTGTGTGCCCTGGACAGTGTGGATGTTCAGAGAATACCATGAGTGATACATAAAAAATGCTCACTATTCAAGGGTTTCGTGAAATTGCTTGGTTAATTCAATAGGGCAAAGCCATCAGGCTAGAATCAGGTGATTCAAGCCCATCTCGGCCCTTTCATTGGAGTTAACAATTGGAAGGTTGAGGGAAATAGGGTCATGGGAGATTGGTAATGCATATCGAGAGATTAATCCCTTTAGTCCTGTTGTGTCACTTGAATGTGTACTCTTGATGGCAGCAGTCATCTAAAACCTGTAAAAACATGAATATATGCGCATGTAAACACCATCAAACCTGCCTTTGAACATATTTTTGCTAGCTCAGCAGTCCGGCTATGGTCCTCGACAATTTCCTTCAGGAATGGTACAATTTGAAGAATCTTGTAATACATCTCCAATGCAATCTCGCATAATTCATGTGTGCTGCAAGAAAAGTCAGTATCAGAAGTGCATTTTCTTTGAAGAAATACATTTTATTGAGGTATGCCTCAAAAACTCTTTTTGCTGCATCATCTTCGTCGAGTTTACCAGCCTTACTTGCTTCATCTTTTTTGATGGCCTGGACAATACTGATTACCTTATCAACTTCACACCAGAGGTCTATGCAGTGTGTGATTCTATGTGCAGCCAACATGTAGATATCATCAGGCTTCTTCTCAGACTCCTCAGGCCTGTGGAAGATACATTTACTCCTATGTGCCATTAAGTAAAGGTACTTACTTGGTAGCCTTTGTGCCCTTATCATTAGATTTTTTGCGATCAGCATGAGGAGCCATGATAGTATGAGCAATGGTGGTCACGGTAGTGGATCAAGCAAGCAGTGGATCAAGCAAGCAGTGGATCAAGTAAGCGGAGATAATGTCGGAGATTGTAGTGCAAATCTAATCATATGTGGCACTGTATTTACTCCAAGTCTTTACCACCTTACTATCATCATGATGCTCATCGCTCACCATTCATTTGAACATCAGATCTGTGAGTATCTATTTCTCCTCTTCAAAGAAACCATATTAACTAGTATTCCTAGGTAATACTACTATAGACTTTTTTACTTTATATCACATTTTGACAACAATAAAAGCCCTTTGATGCTTGTTCAGCGTTCATCCCTTACTCCATCTATGAATCATAGCTATTCATGCCTCAGCTGTGAAAAATCATTCCCCACTCACAAGAGTCTCCATTCCCATGAAGCCAAATGTCAAGTTTACAAACAACTCCTAGCTGATCTTGCAGGCCCCCAGAAGTCACTGAGAGGGATCCAAGACAAGGACAAGGGCTTGCGTCACCCTGAACCAGATGTCAGAGATATTAATCAGATGGAAATATCACCTCAAGTAGAGATGTTTTGTAACGAAACATTCTATTTCAATGATAATTCAATATGTAGAATCTCTTGCTTCTGCTGCAGATTTGTTTTGATATTTTCAGGTGGAAAATGAAGTGGGGCCTTCTGGTCCTGCTTTTGCACTGGACTCAGACTCACATTATTCGCCAATGCCTCAATCTCCAGAGCCTCACCTTGCAATTTCTGCACGCTTTGGACGCTCTATTCACCTACCAGCAAGATATATGGACTACCTACCCACTGGAAACGGCCTATGGCATGTTGGCTCACCACCACCTCTGAGTCAGAGCTCTCATCAACCCTCATCTGATCCCCTGATGGACGACCATCCCCCACTTGTTCCATATCAAATACCGCCTAACAACATGCACTTATTTTGAGTGTATCCCACTAAGCCATCATTTATACCCAATGATGGTGGCAATATTCTCACTGTTGTTGATGGGCCAACATTGCAGGGTCTAGAGCATTCTCAGGCACCAGATTGTGCAGATCTTCATGGGCTGATGGATTTTGAAATCACCTATGAAAACTTATACTTGGCGTTTAGCAGCCCAACTGCTGGTCTCCTTATGTGTTGGCAGTACTCTGGGATGAACAAAAAGTCAGGTGCCGAACTGAACTGTTTGTGGTTGTTCATTACGGATCCTCAATTTCATCCCTCGCTCCAAGTTGGTTTCAATC
>JBBPQU010000996.1:0-12254 GCA_038092655.1 Boletus sensibilis
GCTTTGTCCTAGGGATCATCCGTCTCTTAGCCCTTCGTCAAGGCTAAGATCTAGGCCAGTCATAAGCCCTAGGACCTTTGGTCTTCTAGACCAAGGAAGATATAGACTTGGAATACACCTTGGTGTTTCATTGTTATGCGGTCATAACAGGCAGATCATCATTGGAAGGGGGATGACACGACAATCCGTCCGGTCCAGAATGACGGGGGGTGGGGATATGAACAAGACGGAAGTGGAATAACAGAATACTGGTGATCCACCGATTGATGGTTGCGTTTGGCTGCAAGTCTGGGTTGTTAACCAAGAAACCGCGGACCTGAGTGAGATTAGTGCACTCTGGCCAGTCTTGGATTTTCTGAACCTTGGCTTCATGCGGAATCCGGCCTTCGAACGTGCACTTGTGCCCAACAATAGTTGCATCCGGAGCGGCAAGTACAAACTTCTTGGTGGATACCGTGGCTCCGACATTCTGCAGACGCTGTAGGATGCAGTTAACAACAATGAGATGGTTCCAAATGAACTTCCGGATCAGCGGATTCTCAGGTATGGTCTCGTAAAAACCATCCTCTCACTAATACTGGGTTGTCTCAGATTTCACGGGTAAATTGTCGACAAACGGCATCGTATGATGTGGAATCTTGTCTTGAAGGATGAAAGCCATGTCCGCTTGGTAGACCTGTACTGTGTTAGTGTGTCCCATCAGAAGAGTGGCGAGACAGTGCGGTCCGAGTGGACTATTGAACGTCGTCATGTCACGAGAGTCAACATGGAGTGGACGTTGGTCATATCCTGCAAATAAGTCCAGCATTCCGTAAACCGCATATCCAGCGAATGATTCCGCAAGGTGTTTGACAAAAGGTGGGACCAATGAATCCCAAATGGTGACAGCGTTGAGTGGTTGGAGGTCGTGGACCAACCAGAGAGTCTTTCTGTCCTGCTTGAGCACGCAGAACCAGTGGGAATGGTACACTGCGGCAGACAGTTCATAAACTCCGGAGGCAATCCAGTCCTTAATGATCTGGATGGCTTGGTTCCATGCGGATGGCGGAACCAGTATGTTGCGTAGAATCCACAGCGTATGAGGGACTGTCGGTATCTTGACTGGAGGGAAGTACCATTCATCAAGACGACCTCGTTCAGTCAGAATCCAAGCAAAAGCCTTCTCATGGTCATGGACTAACCACCGGACCAACTTCAGTTCCTCTGGCCAAAGCCATTTTGTGGGATCAAGGTCTAAAGCGTCCACACGCTCCTGTGTAAAACGGAATCCAGGGGTAAAATCTGGAGGGTGAGTGGGTAACGGAGTGAGTCTGGCAAGCGGATCGTCTGGTAGCCAACGGATGATGTGGAACTCCTCTTCAAGAGGGGCCACGACCGACTGGACCTTTTTAGCAACTGGCTTGTATGCCAGGAAATGTAAAACCAGATTGAAGTGGTAAACAGAGCGTAAGGCAGTAATGTGGTCCGGAGTCAAAGTAGATTGGGTGGATGAAAGATAATTGTACAAAGGGGAGACGGATTGATAAAAAACAGCATTTGGAGCGCTCAGAAGGGATCAGATAAGCGAAGAAGATACAACAGGTAAGAGAAACGGATAGTCAGATTGACCGGCTCGTGTATGGGACTCTCCCCAACCTTGTGGCGGATCATTGATACTCAAAAATCCATCTCAATGATGGACTGATGGTTTGCGCAGTGCAATCCTTTATGACAACAAGGACATCCTTCCGTCCAAGGATGGGTAGGTAGTTTATACTCTTTTCCGGAGTTAGGGTCACGTAAGGTAATCATTTGAGCACCGTCCGGAAAGTCGTCGGTAGTAGCGGACATAAGGCAATGAAATGGATGACCAAGAAGAAGGTCAAAGTTCATGCGAGGAATTACTTGAACCTGGAGGGAAATCTCCCCAGATCCGAAGTCTAGATGGAGGTTCTCTACAACTCTGAGCGTCGACTCTGTAGAGGTGTTGGCGTTTGACATGGTGATTGCATGGTCCGACCGAACTGGGAGTCCGAGGCCCTCCCATACCTGTTTAGGCATGGCGATGATCTCGGACCAGGTGTCGAGAATGCATGAGATAGTCCAGCCGGTTTCAAGAATCCTGGCCTCTAGCGACCGGAGTGGTAAGCTATGGTGTGCTATGATGTCTCCATCAGCATTCCGGAGTATATGGTCACCATACTCCCATTCGACAGCTCCCAGGTCACGACGACCGGAAAGTTCATTAACCTGTATGACATTAGTAGAGGATATGCGCTTAGTAGTGGTGAGATCGCGGAATTGCTTCTGGAACTCAGGTGCAACAGCGAAAAGGTCCTTTACAGGGACCAGGATGCTTGTCTCGAGTACCCGGTCGAGGACGTGCTTCAGGGCGGTATCGTCCTCGAGCGGAAACGAGTACCTATATTGATTCGTAGATGGGTAGGAGGGAGGAGGTATGTTAGCAATGGGTTGCTTAGACGAAATGTTACTAGGGCTTGATAGTGCAGGCCCAGATGATGACGACCCTAATCCTGAGGCGGTCCAGACGATGGGTGCAGAATCCTTGACAGAGATAGGCGTGAGTCCGAGCGGTTGTCTGCCAGTCCGTGCTTTCCTCTGGATCTCCGGAGATTCAATCTCCTTGGATACTGTAGCGGAACAAGAACCCGGATGATTGGTCTTGCGTGACGGGACATGGACTCCGTCGAAGTGGACTTTCTTTCCTTTTGGATCCTTCACTGTTTGTTCTGCTTGGAAACTCGCCCAAGCCTGCGCGATGTAAGGCTGGAACTCCAGGTCGGTAAGCGACGGGTCCATAGTATCCTCTACGGATGCCATGAAAGCCGAAGGCTCAATATCTAAGATAGCGTCAGTATCCAGGTAAGTCACAGACAGAATTCCTGCAGTCATATTGGGTGGTATGTTTTTACTAGTTGAGGCAACTGAAGTGGCCTGCTCTGCAATGATTCAGTCAATGCAATTGCGGATACAGTTGCACCCAGTAATGCGCGGAATGCGTCTACTATCAGGGAGGTAGAGACAACTGTCCAATCCTCTGCCTGCCTTGCCAGTCTGGATGTATTCATCCATATGAGGGCATTCACCCATGAAGTGACTGAAGGTGTTGCAAAAGGCGCATGTCCGAGTCCAAACAGTGGACTGAAGTTGCTGTCGGTTAACTACCATGCTTTCTTGTTTAATAGCCAGAGCCGCGAGTTGAGGGGCAGACGGACGAGGCGTAGGCATGGACGGGATCGGATTCGCCCATGCAGGGAAATAGGGACACTGTGGGGTATTAGTGGACCCCCCTGAGAGGTTAGGCCGTAAGGTGGATCCAGTTAGCAAGAACTTCGCGGCTTCTACGGTGTCGTCCATTGGGTAAGGGTCTTCAGGGTAATGATTGGGCTTGATGATTGACAGGCAGTGTCGGATTTGATCAGCGAGGTCATTTGGGAATCTGTACAGGAAGAGGGCATCACGGTCCATGTTGGATAACTTTCCGTTCTTGATGAGGACTGTCACGACCTTCTGGAACTTCCGCTGGTATTCCCCAAGGTCGTCTTGGCTTCACATAGGCTTTATGTGATACTTATTTATGAGATATTGTATGTCAGCATGGCAGTAACAGTTACTTCCTTCACATCCAGGGTATAATTTTTTGACTGCGAGGACGAAGTCATCCCACTGAGGAACATTTCCAGAGGCTTCGTCAAGGAGTTCCCAACCCTCAGCTTCCTCTAGCTCTGTGTAGCGGATAGTGGCTTTGATTCTGAGCTCATCTGTTAGTCTGGCAGCGGTTCTGATGATGTCCATGTCTTCAAGAAAGCGTGGAAGCAGCATCAGAGTTTTCCCGTCAAATTTTGGAGCGTTCTGGGTTTCCCGGAGGGGCATCTGATAGTTGGGGATGGCCATAGGGGTGACGGGTAGTGGTGGCGGGATTGCTCTGGTTGATCCGGTCGGGGATGGAAGTGGTGGTGAGGCGTTCAGAAGGGTCAGAGGTGTGACAAAGGAAGCAGATGAGGGCTGGAAGAGATAAGATAGGGATAGAGAAGATGATGAGGCTGAAGGTGATGCGGGAGCGGACAATTGTGAAGAAGAGCGCGTTAATGGTGTTAGAGGCAAGGAAAATAATCCGAGGGGGAAAAGTGACTCCCTATCATGTTGGGGTGTAGATTGTATAAACCCTCCAGGAATGAAGGGTCGGAAGGAGTGGTCATCCTGGATGCCGTGAAGTTCTCAACTTCCTGATGTGTCCGAGTCCGAGGCTTCTGATGGTGTTGAAGCAAGGAATAGAGGAGAGGGCGGAAATGAACTCAGGGAAGAGCTTCCGAACAGGTCAGAAAGTGGCTGTCCGACAGGTAGGGTCGACAGAGTAAAGTCTAACAGAAGAGTGAAATTCAACACTGAGATTTTGGGCAGATCTGCAGATTGGTTATGAAGCGCGTTGACAGGAGAAACTAGTATGAGGAAATGAGAGTCTTCAGAAATTTGCAGTTCCTGAAGCTGTGTCAGTAAATTTTCAAGTTCTTGGCGCTGGGGGTTCGGCCTGAGTGTTCTCCTGGATGTCCCTTGAGAATCCCTCGCAGTGGGCTCCAGTTGTAGAGATGATAGCTCAGATGACCTGCTGGAACAAGCGTTCCAGTCAGAGCTTGAAGGATTAGTTAGAAGAGTACGAAATGTCCGTCCTTAAAGGGATTCCGGGCGGAGGCGTCGAAGATAGACCTGAGCATACTAAACCCAGCGGATATTAGAAAGTCCAGGGTGAGTCCAGACTGAAGAAAGGTGAGTCCAAGAGTCTGAGAACGGAGCGGATGTGGAAAGAGACGGAGTGCAGCGTGCGGAAAGGCGTATGACAATGAGAACGACAGTGTTCTCTGCGGAGACCCATGTTGGGTGGTCGACGAAGACGGTTCAGACGGGCGACAAACGATAGTGAGAATCCAACGGGAGGAAACTGAGCATTACCAAACCAGCCAACAGGACTTATACTCTAAGGTACAATCCAGACAGGTAAGTAACGAAATAAGGGTTGAGAAGAGTCTGAGTAAAAGGTAAATGAGATGAGACCAGTACAGAGATGAGATATGTCTGTAACGCTAGTGTATTTGATGTGCTAGTCGCCGTCTTACTATCTGAGTCCAATAAGAGGGAAAGTAGATAGATGAAGGGAAAACGGATTCCGGACTGTTCCAGACTTACCATGGACAATGGACTGACTTACCGGACTGAGTAGACTGATGGATATGGATCGGGTGCAGTGCAAATTGATAACAGAGCAGTGTTCAGCATGCGGACTAAAAGCTAAGGCCACTGGATGGGACGGAGAATGGGAAAACGGAAAGCTACAACCGTAGGGAGCGGATGCTCTCTACAACGAAGCCACAGCAGCAATTCTGTTCAATCATTGTGATGAGCTCAGCACAACAGCATAGTTATCGATGTACTAACCTCCAATCAATTTTGTTAAGAATGGCATCAGCTTCTCCCCAGTATGTCTGGACTATATACTTTTGTATCCACTCAACTAGATGGTCCTTGAATGTGCCTTTGATGATTTGATAAAGCAAGTCCAGTGACAGTATGACGTGGATATCAGCCCGAGGGAAGTCGTTGGTGAAAGGCTGTAACCCAATTGATCAGTGGGATCTTCAACAAACTGAGAAATGATTATACAATGAGTTGGCTCTCACAACTCCATATTCATCCCAAAGATCAGTATGTGCAAATGATCTAACGAGCATCTCAGTGTGTTCACAATTGCAAAAAAGTGCATCACTATCAAGGTTGCGACGATCAGCCAGGCACCTTGATGGCGACTAATTAGCTGGGCTGGATGTGAAATGTTCTTGCTTACTTCAGACACCATCCATGGATGATGCAGGATAACAACACTTGTTCCTCGTAATTGGCAATGTAAGGACCAAGCCCGAAAATGACATGGCGATAGTGTCCATTGCCAAAATGCAAAATCTCCGAGGTGTTCATACCAGGTTTGATCGACTGTAAGATCAAGGCAAGTGAAGAGTGGAACAGTTGTCGTCAAAAGCAATGAAACTCACTGGTCTTCACGTGTTTCTAAGTGGCTAGAAGGAAATGGATTACAAACCCAATATCACAGAGTTCAAGTGGAAGCACATACATTTTGGCTGTGCAAGAAAGCCAATAAATACCAGTGCGTTGCGATGCGCACACCTGATGTTGTTCTGAACATTTCCTATCAACAAGTACAATAGATAATAGTCGTTTTGTCCAGTTGCAACAGATACTGTTGTTTTATTGCTACCGAGAATCAATGAAACAAAAGCTGCTCCGTGCGAACCAGCTGAAACGATCTCCTCTGTTTCCTTGTTATCTTCCACCAATTTCCCTACGTTTACCGTAGGAAGGGGGTAGTTTCTACTATCCATTAGATCATGGGTGCTGAGCACCACCTTAAACTGCTTAAGCTTGGTCTAGTTCATAGATCATGGGTGTAGCATCACCTTAAATTGCAGAACTAGGTATAAGACCTGATACAAGACCAATAAGTCTTTAAACTATCGATTAGGTGAGAAGCCTCTCCGAGACCTGAGTATGTCTGTTAAACTACTACAATCCCCGCCTCGAGTCTCCTTCTTAGTATGCCGGTTACGCTGCTATTAAATACTTGATCCTCAGTCCCTCTGTTCGATATGCTACTACGCTGTCACTAGATACTGTTCACCTTGTAGTACTCGCGTTTGCGCTCTGCTACTCATACCCCTATCATGTCTCATGGTCCATTAGTGGATCTTTATTGCGTTGCAGCTGCTGTGCGCTGGCATAGTAATCCATTGTCTCTCTTGATCCACCTATCGGATCTATCCATTGTGTTATCTATAGAACTGGTGATTGGATCTCGGTATTTACATTTGGATCTTGATCGCAGCCACTTTGCCCAGATCTCGGCATCCTTGTAGATCTTGATTATTCATTTAGTTTCTTCTTTGATTTTGGACTTTGTATCATACGATTGGATCTTGATCTCGAATCTCAATGCCCATCTTGATCATCTAGTTTATATTAGTTACCATTGCACTTGCGTTTATCGCATGTTGGACAATCCTTTCACTTCATTCATGATGTTTCCCTTTACCCATCGTGTATAGCCTTTGCTGACCCTTAACCACTTGCTTACGTCGTTTCCTTCCATCGTGTTCTATAATATTCCATACCGGCCCTAAACCGGTTCATAGTTAGTATATATAATTGTAATTGTATACTTTGTACGCCTTTACACTTGAAATTCCCTTTTACTTGCTGCAATCCTCTGAGGGTTGTATTTGTAAGTCTTCATTAGGGCTTTGTTATTAGTGACTGGTATTTGGTCATTTTACCAGCATCTTGAGAAATGATGTCCTGTATATAAAATTAGTCCATTTCACATGTACCAATGATGAAAAGCATTTACTGCCTGTTGCCATGCCCAATCACTAGACATGAAGTCACACCAGTGATGCTCGTTTGTTTCTGAGTCAAATTCCCGGTATGGAGCTAGATCCATCTCATCTGCAAAGTCCGGATTGGCAAGTATGTTGCAGATGACCTCTCATGGATCTCGGAAATAGACTTCGTAAGAATCTTTCATCCAAGATGGCACATTTTCATTGGGTTGTGCACCAGTATATTTGATGGTGAAGTTGTTCCATTTGATGTCGCCAAGCATAGAGCTGTCGATGGTCCGGTATAAGTCTTTGTGGCCATTGAACAGCGGTTTTCTGTCAACTTGAAGTAAAGAGGCTGCCCAGATATCCATAAGTTTATCAATCTGTGCACCAGGCATCTGATTTCATGTGTATAAGAAGTCAGCCAGTTCGAAATGAACACGGCTGTGAAATGGGTGCCAATCATCATGGGACCTCGATGGCAAAGGTTCGGGGGGAGTACCACGAGGGACAAAGCGACCACTGGTATCACAAGGCTCACCTGAGGGTATGTTGTCAGTATGCACATGAACTCAAGATGGATGCACCATGAAAGACTTACTGGTTAGGTGTGGGTGATAGTTCCTATACACCTTTTGGCTGGCACCAAAAAATTCCGCAGTAACGTTGTGCGAGGAAGTTGATGAGCGCCAGGGGGAAGATGATGGGGGCCAGGGGGATGACGAGGGGTTATCCTGAGCCTGCTCTGGATTGTATTCACCTCTGTCATGTTCAGATTGTCCCTATGAGTGGTCATCAGGGACCTCGGGTGGAGACACTGCTTGATGTACAGCATTGACGTGCTGTGTCAGCCCAGAGTGATTTTGAACCAACAGGGGCATCGAAGGCATGAATATGTGAGTAGGCTGAGATGACAGGGCACACCCCAGTTGTGAGGGATTTCTTGACGAGACATGCAAGCAAGTCAGGGAGGTAAGAGTCAAGCCAAAGAATGGAATCCAATAACAGAAGCGAAGCACCGTGACTAGCGGCTATGAAGTGTGCATGCTTGCAGGTCCACAACCACATATATATTGTGACAGCAACCTTAAAAACTGTTCTTCATGAACATTCTGTCAGCCCGTTCGACATTGTTCTGCTTCTAACCCATCATGTCCACCCGCAAGACTCATCCTTCTAATGCGTACAAGCACCTTGGTGTTCCAGACCTTCCGCAAAAGAGGAGATCCCCAGCAGAAAAAAAAGCCGATGACAAGCTCTTGGCAAATGCACAGGCTGACAGAGATGCTGCCGCCAGTCAAGCATCACAGAGGGTCAGCGAGTTGGAGAAAAACATGCAGATTGAGCAGGCCAGGGCCATGGCCTCTGTGGCCAAGCCTGTTCGACCTGTCACAAAGAAGAGTGAGTATGGTGACATGTGCCAGTTGATAGACAGTCACACCAACTTACCGACCCACTGCAGAGGCAGTGTCTACACTGAAAGCTGTCAAAGGAGCAAGTGAGTCACGGTTTCATCCAAGGTCAATTACTTAACTTACCATTGCACAGTACCTCAGACAATTGGTGGCTTGGAGATATTTCCCAGTGGCGAGTTGCTCAATTCAACTATTGATGACGACGTGGTGATCACGAAAGTCAGAAAATTGTCCAACATGTTGTTGCGTGACGTGTTGCAGGCAGTGCAGGAAGCTAAAGATGCTGAGGGGTGGGGTGAGCCATGTGTTGAGGACACTGCCAACACGGATACCCTGTATGTTTGAATTTCCCACCATCACAACACTTGTGCTAACTGAAGCAACACTATTTTTCTGGAATCTGTATTGCAGAGCAGTGATGGAAGATGTTCTGTTAGGTCGTATTCAAGATTGGGCTGCACACATTGACTCACCTGGAAGGAAGCTTCCCAAATGCAAGTCCAGTGCTAGTAGCAAGAAACGTGCAGCCACGACTGCAAGTTCTTCGCTCTCTGAATTCCCACCAACCACTACACCTCCAAGCTCCATCAAGGATGCCATACCAGCAGCAACACGAGACTTACCCGACAGCCCCTTGGTTGGCAGTTTTGATGATGAAGAAATGGAGGATGACATGCTCAAGAGGGCTGCCATTGTCAGTGAAGAGAGTCAGCTTCTGGTGAGTTGTAAGCATTCCATGGGCTGCACACTGGTGCTCACCACACCTGCACTTAGGATAACATGGTCACCATCACCATTGGGGTGGAGGATGTAGAGAACAGGCATTTACGCAGATCACTTGGTACTTACCTGCGGTGGTTGATTGCTAACTGAGATGATACTCGTTGTAAATCAAGAGTGATATTCAAACTCAGAGAGCTGAGTTCTACTATGTAGTGTCTAGTGACGTGTGAACTATCTACTAGTTATGGTATACTACTGTACCATTCAACACTCCCCCTTGCTCAGCGTGCCATTCAACGCACAAGCATAAGAGTGGTAGTTTACATTGCACGACTAGTTCCAGCTAGTGGCGTGTTTGAACACAAGACCGATTTGAGACCTACACTGTTCGAATTTGACATATCCAAGGTTCTTGGTGAACATATCAGCAGGATTGTCAGTCCCTTCGATATAGAAAATCTCTATGTGCCGATCGGTGATGGCATCACGTACAAAATGAAAATGAATGGGAATATGTTTTGTGCGATGCTCAGTAACAGGATTGTTAGCCATAAAAATGGAACCTTGATTGTCACCACAAATAGGAATCGGTTGTAAATCGAAACCTAATTCACCAAACATTTGTTTGATCCATAAGACTTGGTGAGAACAATCGCTCAAAGCCATATATTCAGCTTCTGTGGAAGAGAGAGCTGTGGTTTTCTGGAGGTGTGA
This sequence comes from Boletus sensibilis, assembly GCA_038092655.1. Taxonomy (NCBI): domain Eukaryota; kingdom Fungi; phylum Basidiomycota; class Agaricomycetes; order Boletales; family Boletaceae; genus Boletus; species Boletus sensibilis. The sequence goes on from JBBPQU010000996.1 coordinate 10,238, forward strand.
ATTCCAGAGGAATACTGCATTCGCCAATTTAATATAAAATCCCGTTTGGGAGTGGCAAGTATCAGGATCTGCACCCCAATCTGAGTCTGTGCAGGCGGTTAAGCCGGTTCCTGATGATCCGTCGAAGACAAGCAAGTATTCGCGAGTACTGATGAGGTAATGACAAATATAAAGAGCCTTATCTAAGTGCTCTTGGGATGGATTGGCAGCCATTTGCGCCATTTGTGTGACAGCATAAGCAATGTCAGGGCGAGTACCAAGCATTAGATATATTGATGAGCCGATCACTGTCTGGAATCGCGTCCGAAGTTCTGGGTTGACAGGGGCTACATTCTTCTCAGGTTGGTAACCTTGAGGTAAGGGTGTACGAGCGGGCCTTGCATTAATCATGCTGCACCGTTCAAGTACTTTTTCGAGGTATTCACACTGATCGATTAACAATCGGTGACCATCTCGATGGATGTTCATCTGGAGGAATTCGCGAGCATCTCCAAGATTGCAGCATTCCCACCTTTTCATAAAGGTGGCCTTTAGTTTCTCAACTAGGGCCTTTGAGGGTCCGCAGAACAAGGCATCGTCGACGTATATTATGGTGAGGACGAATTGTTTGCCTTTCTTGAATATAAATAGGCCAGCGTCAGTTTTGAGATGCTCAAAGCCAAGTTCTTTCATAGACTCGTTTAGAGCCTTCCACCAAGCTAAACCTGCTTGTTTAAGCCCGTATAGGGCGTGGAGCAATTTAAGAACTTTCCCCTTGAGATGAGGAGGGGCGAATCCTTCAGGGAATTCCATATAGATTTCCTCATCTAGTTTGCCATATAGATAGGCAGATCTCACATCAAGACCGGATATATGCCAGTTTTCTAGGGTGGCGAGAGTGAACATGCATCACACTGTCTCAAAGCGCACCACTGGGCTGAATATTTGATCAAAGTCTAGGCCTTTGGTTTGCAAGAATCCCTTCACAACTAACCGTGCTTTCTTTCGACTGTCTGATTTTACATTGAAAACCCAACGATTTTTAATAACCTTGCGGTTTGTTGGGCAGTCAACTACCTTGTACACTTTATGCTCTTTCAACATCATGGGCCCCTTATTACAGGCCTCGAACCATTGCTTTTGCTCTGATTCGGGTAAGTGCTGAATGTCTCGGTAGGACCATTCGCGATAATTGGGCTCTGGGCCCTTATTGTCCAAAGGGACAGCCTTTGCGCACAGGTAAGAAACCAGTGCTTCTCCCCCTTCATGGACTATGCGTTCAACATCGTCTTCAGAAGGAGAGGGGGATGGAGGCATTGCACCGGGCACTGGTGGTGTCGCCAGCACAGGAGGCTGTGATTGGCCTGTGAGTTCTCTCCAATGAGTGACTCGTTCAATCTCCTTGATCTGTTTAGTGGGATTTTCGCGCTCTCCATATATATTCCCAGGCCTCAGCGGAGGGCGGCGTTTGCACACAGGTCGCTTAGGGGGTACAGCAGGTGGCGCATCTAACTGTGGAATTCTCCGAGGAGGAGTAACAGGCAGAGGTGGGGAGGGGGTCCTAGTGTGCTCTGTAGGAGCGTCAGGCGAGGGATCTCGCACAGAAGGTGGCGCAATCTGTGGTTGGCGACCACGAGGTGGTGATGGTGGTGGTAAATCATCCTCAACATCATCAGATGGAAGGGCCACAGGAGGGTCATGCTGGTGGGGGTGGCAAGGAGCTTCGCTCACAGGCTTATGAGGCCGAGCCCCAGCACAGCGAGGGAATAGGTTCTCATCGAACACTGCATGTGCATAGGTGTGGAGGGAGTTGTCCAGGCGCATGAATAGGTAATTGCGCTCATTTCCAGGAGCAACCCCTAGGTATATCATTAGCTGAGACTTGGGCTGCAGCTTGCCTCCACGAGTGTCCACTGGTAAATGAACATACACGCTGCATCCGAAGACACAGAGATGGGAAACAGTTGGAGGAACTTTGAATAAAAGTTCATAGGGCGTCCTCCAGTTAAGCCCTTTCTTAGGGGTGTGGTTATAGATA
>JBBPQU010000997.1:0-12226 GCA_038092655.1 Boletus sensibilis
CCCCAGGATACCAGAGGTCAGATCTCCACCCATACCCATGAAATACCCATACCCATGACCATGAGTATGATCCCCCAGGTGGATATACCCCATATACTCCCACATACCCACACGCTCAAGCATAGTTTCTAAGAGGATTGCCAAAGTTTAAAAATCCATTGTATTATCACTGGCACCTGAATATACACTTTACTATGAGTTACACATGTATGTAGGATTCATCAGTTCATAAGCCAGTACTTTGTAATGGAACCCCATGTCATTAGAGTAAATATCCTATGGATCTCTAACTTGACATGTTGTTGCGAAATGAGCATATTTTTATAATTTTTGAGCCAAAACACATGACTAAAGACTCATATGGTAATCAGGGGCTAGTACTACAACCCAACTGACTGACATAAAGCCTGATTTCTATATGGTCACCAGGTCTGTTATAATATAAATATTTTCAAACTTTTCAAACTTATCCTTTCATCTTCAAAAGTCATGTGACCTCAAGCACATGACCATGAAAAATCACATGATCAAGGTCTAGGCCTAGTCATGTAACACACCTCATGGTTTTAATGTCCATCTTATACATCTCACGCTGTCATCATATTTCACATGACTAGCTTCTCTCATTTAAACATACATAGTAATTCCTCTCATGTACAGCATGGTCTGTGCACACATCTGTAACATATATAAGGTAGACACTTTACAACTGGTATTCCCAGTCTGATCTACTTTGTTTATTGCCATTGGTCATTGCCTGGTTTATATAGCCTTTGTAGACCAGCATTGAATAGATGCGACTTTTATCCTCACCTGATCCATTCAGCCAGGCCTGTGTAGTCTGTGAGATAGTCCTGAGCCTTGTGGTTTTAGTCATTTGCAATTAGAATTATAACAAGGTCATTGCGTGAATACTGTTCAGCAAGAACTTCCCATTGTTCACAGGCTGTCTGGCTGTTGCTTAGCTGATTTGCAACAATGGTTGACACCTTTCTGTCAATGAGGGCTTTGGCTTGAGCATCTTTCATCAGCCAATCTAAAAATTTCTCCCATTCATCGTTTGTAATGGAAGCTGAGTTGGCCAGAACAGGTGGGGGAATGATCAGAACAGAACAGATGGAATGGTGGATTGAAGAAACGGGTAATAAGAAGTGAAGTAGACCATCCGGATTGAACAGACTGCAACACCACCATATTAGGACTGCGAGTGTCCATCAAAGGAGTATTGTAGCTTCTGTCATTGTTATTGTCTTCAGATGTACTGACAGTTAGCACATGGATTGACGGACTTGAACTAGATAACAAGTTAGCCTTGGATTCAGTGGGTGGGATGTTATGATAATGTAATGAAGAGACTGATCCAGTCTGTGGTGATGCAGATCCAGATGATGTCCAAGCTGCAGGCAGGATGCCCCTGACAGCTAGAGGTGGTGTGTTCAACAGGATGGATGGTGTTGGAGGTCAGGATATTTCACAAGGCATAGCTTGTCTCAACTGCTTGGCTATCTTGTCTGCTCAGTATTGTTCCCAAGTTTTAGCAATGAATGGCTGGAAGTCTGTATCCGTTAGTGATGGCTCCAAGCCACATTCCGAGTCTGAATCTGTGAGCGATGGTTCTGAGTCACTATCCATGTCATTGATGGATGTCATGAAGACCGATTGATCAATTTCTAAATTGGTGTTACTGTCTGGGGAGGATACAGTGAATAATCCAGCAGTGAAGTGTGGTGGTGCATAACCATTGATATATGTGGCAACTGCAGCAATAGAGCTTTCCAACACAATCCATTCCAAAATGTTGTGAAGACAACTGGATCTGGAAGGGCACAGAATGCATCCTCTATCTGGGAGATACACTCAACCATCCATGCCCATGCTGGCCTTGCCAGTCCATAGGTACTCTGCCAATGAAGGACAGTTCCCTGTATGGTGACTGGCACCATCGCAGAACGGACACATCTGGGTCTGGATAAACACAGGCTCTTGCATGATGACTATTGGTGGTGCAGCAGGTGATGCTATGGAATAACGATGTGATAAATCATGAATATGCTGCAACAATGGGGAAGGAAGTGCACTAGTCCCAAGTGCAGATCTGATTAACAAAAACTTAGCTATGTCAAGGATATCTGACATCAGGTATGGATCCTCTGGATGGTGGTATGGCTTAAGGATGGTTAGTTGGAGTTGAACTCATTGTTCAAGGTTGTTCCGGAGTCCGAAGAGAAAGAGAGCATCCTGGTCTAACTCAGATAGCTTCCTGGCTGTGATGAGAGTAGTGGCAATGATCTGGAACTTGCGATGGTAGTCTCCTAGCTCATCTTGGCTATGCATGGGTGATGATTGGGATTCTTCTGTGAGGTATAGTAGGTCAGTGCAGCAATATCAAGCACTTCACTGGCATCTGGGATATTGTTTAACAATGGCATCAACAAACACATCCCAATCCAGTGGATTGGCGGTTGCTTCATTTAATAATTCCCAAGTTCGGCCTCATCTAGGTCGGCATACCATATTGAATACTAAGTACTCAGTGGTTGGAAACCAGCTGAGTAGCTTACCTATTGAATACTAAATACTGTAGATAGTCAGTACTAGATAGGTAGCTCTAGGTAAATTTACTAATTACCTCAGTGGTTGGAAACCAGCTGAGGTGTCTAACTACAAGTCGAAGGTTTGAATACCAACACTATTATGTAAGCGGATAATACTAAATAGGAATAATAATTCCAACATATCAGATGGCATAGTTGATTTTGGTGGTGTTGTCAAGTCCAGCATTGGTTCCGAGGATATCTATGTTCTTTAGAAACCACAGTAGTAATCCTGGGGTTTGGCTGGTGAACTTGGATGCTTTGTCAGAACCACAGACTGGCATCGGAGTAGTCATGGTAAGTGGATGGCTGGACTAAGTGGCGGACATGGTGTGGATAGGACTGGACTACTCAACGGGTGGGTGGATGACTCGTTTGTAAGGGTGGTGATGGCAGAGGGTATAGCATAGGTGATGATGTTGATGATGATGATATCCGAACCAGTGGAGGTGCTGTAGTGATGTAGGGGTGATTGATTCCCGCTTTAGATGGACTAAGGGTAGATGAAGGACATTTTCATTGTGTCAGTGGTTACCCTAAGTGTTGTACAGGTCTAGAGCTGGGACCTGACAGTTTGGACAGTGACAGGATAAACAAGGAATGAAGGCATCCAGATGTGGTCAGAGGCTAGATTAGTGCACACTGTGTCAACGGAAATGAAGCCGCCACTTCTTCAGGTTCTGAAGCTGTGTCTATGAAGTTTTCAAATGAAAAAAAAGAAGGGTTGGGTGTGAGTATGACATTGCCTGAATACTTCTGAAAATCCCTCACAGTGGGCTCCAGTTGTAGAAAAATGAAGTGGTTCAGAGGACTGGAGAAACAGTCCTGAACTTGCAGGAATCACAAAGGGATGTGAGTATCATCCAAAGTGATTCTACTACAAAGAGAAGTGTTAGCAGGAGACATGCCTGAATGTACAAACCCACAAGAAATTGAATCTGAAGGTATATCTGGATTGAAATAAGATGAGTCCAGTCAGTCCAAAACAGAATGAGCAGGAATCTGAAGGGTAAAGGAATGAGATGGGAAGTGAGAACAACAGTAGTTCTTGAGCAGAGGCTCATGATGAGCAGTCTACAAGACAACAGACAGAGTTGAGAAACCAACATGAAGCTAACTCCCTTCCAAATATTCCTAAATTACAGACTTTATAGTCCATGCTACTTTGGAATGACAGGAAGTGAGGTACAGAAGTGTACAAGAATGTCAAGAATAATGGAAATGAAGGGTAATGTAGGGACACTGTCTAAACAGTCTAATGAGACAGTCTAAGCATGGTAGGAGTGGATGTGATGAAGACAGAGTGACAAGAAAGAGATCTGGACTAACCTGGACTTACTTTGGACTCAGACTGACTTACCAGATGAATGGATGGATGGATGGATGGATGGATAGGCATTTGAAATATCATTGGACTGTGACGGACTGGCTATGAATGGGAAAGGGGTGGTGTGGAATGTGGGGAAACAGTCATCTACAACCATAGGGATCATACAATTTCTACACTGTGCAGAAAACAAATCTGCTCTTGTATCCTTTGTCTTTGGGATATCCTATGCAGGTGGGGACCTGTTTCTGAAATTGTTACTAACAATGGTCCTAGTTTTATTCAGGCTCTGGAAGTATTGCATGTGCAGTACAAGATCAATCATATCTGTATTTCATCTTATAACTCCTAGGCTAACAGTGTTGTAGAATGATGGCACTATGATGTCCAAGAGGCCATCATGAAAAATTGTGAGAGGGATGGGTCACGCTGGCATCACATAGTACACTCTGTCTTTTGGGCAGCATGAGTAACCATACTTAAATCCACAGGTCTTTCACCCTATTTCATGGTGCATGGCATAGAACCATCATTTTCATTTGATTTATCCGAAGCAACATTTCTCATTCCATCACCAGATACTGATCCATTCTCAACTACAGAACTAATTGCCTGTTGAGCATGCCAATTGCAAAAGCATCAGGAAGACTTGGATGCAACTTGAGAGTGGATACTTCAAGCACAGTTCACTTTCACCAAGCAGTTTGAAGCCATGTTCAAGAACCAGATCAAGGATTATGATTTTCCACCCAGAAGTCTTGTACTTGTCCAGAATTCTCAGGTAGAAAAGGAGCTGAACCAGAAGACAAAGCCACAGTATACAGGCCCCATGGTAGTCCTTCATTGGATGACTGGTGGTTCATATCAACTGGTGGAATTAGATGGATCACCTTCTGGCCTGTACTACGCAGCTTTCCACTTGTTGTCTTACTATTCCAGACTTACTGTTTCATTTCCATTTACAGATATTGTTATACCTCACGATGAAGACCAGTCCACTCCAGAAGGATTCCTACAAGAGGATGAAGAGTTGGATGATGAAGACCCAGTTCCGGCTCTGGATTTCGTCGAATCCAACTGACACTATGTATTTCTCCAATTCTATAAACATATATCTGACAATAGAAAACTGTCACTTCCACTTATGATATGTATCCATCTTACCCTGGATTTAGTCTGGTGTTCTTTTTCATCCTGGTATTCATCCAGTGATTTCACCATCTCCTCCACAACAAATTCTAGAATAAAACCTCAGAAAAACAGTCTCATTATGATACAATATTGTTTCCACTTCAAAAGCCCACTACAAAATCCAAAATGAAAAATCACAAAAATAACTCACATTCCATGCTTCTCAGTGCCCCTAATGCTAGATACAATACCAGGTTCTTCTTCAAATACATGAATAGACACTGTGCCCATTTCACAATACCTTCTATTATGATCTTATCGCGAGCAACAGAACCACAAGGCTTGGGACTATCTCACAGACCACACTAGGCCTGGCTGAACGAATCAGGTGGGTTGGGTCCTTTCCGAATAACACCAGTCTACAATGGCCAAAAGACCAAGGCAATGACCGCAGGTGGTAAACAAAGTGGATTAGACTGGGGAATACCAGTCATATGTGTCTAGTTTATATATGTTACAGGATTGCACACAGACCAAGCTGTGTGTGAGAGGAATTACTAAATATGTACTGATGAGAGAAGCATATCATGAGAGTAAAGTAATAACAGCGTGAGAAGAGAACAGAGATTAAAACCATGAGGTGTGTCACGTGATCAGGTCTAGACCTTTGTCATGTGATTTCCCACAGTCATGTGTTTGATCATGTGACTTTGAAAGTAAAATGATGATCATAACAAAGAACAATGGATAAGTCTAAAATGTTTGAAAATGTTCATATTATAACACCTTCAGTTTTTTCACTTCTTGTCTGCTCTATTTTTAGAACTCATCTAAATCCTCATCCATTGGTGAAATCAAGTAGTCCTGAGCTTGCTGACCCATCTCTGGTGCATTACTGACTGCCTCCTTGCATTGCATGATTTCCCCAGTCCACCTGGTGTGCATCTCATTAGCCATAGATATTCTTTCCAACTATTTCAGAACAATGTCGATGTCTATGCTGAGCTCATGTACCTGCATAAGGGCGTCATTGAGTTCATCCTATATATTCATTAGCCATTTGACTCTGCAAGGATTATTTGGACATACCAGCAACTTGTGCCACTGCACTATCCATATCTTCTTCTCTTCCTCCAGCTCTTCACGGTCATCCAGTACACACAGTGCCCACGCTAGAGTGGCATCTGTCACCTGTTCAAACACAGTTTCCATGGCTTGCTTTTGCTGATTGGCCAGGTTAGTGAGTTGGAGAAGCACTGTAGAGATCATATAATTCCTACAGTTGTAGAAGTCCATTTCTCCACATTCCACACCACTCTTTTCCCATTCACAGCTAGTCCGTTGCAGTCCGATGATATTTCAAATGCCTATCCATCCATCCATCCATCCATCCATCCACCTGGTAAGTCAGTCTGAGTCCAAAGTAAGCCCAGGTTAGTTCGGATCTCTTTCTTGTCACTCTGTCTTCATCACATCCACTCCTACCATGCCTAGACTGTCTCATTAGACTGTTTAGACAATGTCCCTACATTACCCTTCATTTCCATTATTCTTGACATTCTTGTACACTTCTGTACCTCACTTCCTGTCATTCCAAAGTAGCATGGACTATAAAGCCTGTAATTTAGGAATATTTGGAAGGGAGTTAGCTTCATGTTGGTTTCTCAACTCTGTCTGTTGTCTTGTAGACTGCTCATCATGAGCCTCCGCTCAAGAACTACTGTTGTTCTCACTTCCTGTCTCATTCCTTTCCTCTTTGGACTCCTGCTCATTCTGTTTTGGACTGACTGGACTCATCTTATTTCAATCCAGATATACCTTCAGATTCACTTTCTTTTCGATTTGTACCTTCAGGCACATCTCCTGCTAACACTTCTCTTTGTAGTAGAATCCCTTTGGACAATACTCATGTCCCTTCACCATTCCTGCAAGTTCAGGACTGTTTCTCCAGTCCTCCAAACCACTTCATTAATCTACAGTGCACTAAGTTGGCTAATACAGGTGGACATGTTGGTAATGGTGGTTGTATGGTGGGTGGTTGGTGAAAAATGTAGGCAAGATAAGTGGACTATCCATTTGTTCATGCCCACAATCCTACATGCTTACCAGAGACTTTCCAAAGCTTAGACAGCTGATGGATATATTAGAGAAGCCCATTGTCAATGGTGGTGTTCCAACCACCTCTCCCATCACTTCACCCGTTGTTTTGACGAAACCCACCACCTCTGCTCCCATAGCCCCTATGGCTACTAAAGAAATCTGATGATGCAGCAATGAAAAAACTTGCCAGTGCATGACACCAGTCCATAATCAAACCTGATGTGAGCATAACCAGTCCCATTGGACCAACATATGTGTATCCATCTCCAAAGTCATTCTTGTAACGAGTTTGAAGCTTGAGACACCATCACATGAGATGTGTATCCATGTCTGATACCTTCGAGCTCTATGAATCCATAGCATTAGTACCCAAGTAACATGTGATTGGGATGTACATACTGCACTAGCTTCCACAATGGGTCCATCAGTCTCGTCCTCTTCATCATCTACCACACCAGCACTCAGCATTGGGAGCTTTTCAACATCCTTCATATTGACAAATATCTTTGTATTGCTGACATCATGTTCATGTATCTTTTATACCATTTCTTTGTAGTTGGACTCATTGTTGATGTCCATTCCATCACCGGAGCACTGACTAGTATGCATTAGACTCAGGACAAGATAAAAAAAAGAACTGACCCTTTTGACTTCAGCAGCACATACTTGAATGGGAAGCAACATTTTTCCGACACCTTGTACTGCTCCTGTCCATGTTTTTCAAGCAGACCGGTCAGAAAATCAATGTAGTTGTCCTCGTTGATAGCAAAGGGCAACTCTTTGACCTTGACCAACTTTTCTTCCTTCACAGTGGCCACTTTATGAATACCCCTAGTAGTCTTTTTGAGGAGAGTGTAAACAGTCAGTGATACATTGAATGTGTGGACTTTTTCATCCTAAGCAGGCTCTGGTGTCAGTGACATGGTGTGAGCAAAGACACTCGACTCACTGCATGTCACACAAATGACACATGTGACAATGCCTTTGGGGTCCTGCCTTGGCAATTCTTAGCTGATGAGCTTGTTGCAATGCATTTTCTGCAGAGATTTGCAAAGCGCTGTAATAAAGCATGTAAGCATAGCCATGGAATGGAGGAAAAGAAGAACATAGCCTTGCACAGCACAGATATGAAGTGAAGCTGTGAAGGTGTAGGAGAGATTGTAGATCTCGTAAGAAGATATTGTAAAGCTCGTCCATGAGTGAGAAACAACTAAATCTGAAAGATAAGATAAGATAAGTGTCTGTGATTAGATAACCACATGGCATGATAAGATAAGATAAGATAAGATAAGACTTAGGAAATGAGCAACCGTAACAATATGTACTGTCCATTGCTGTATCGTTTCACCTGCTGTCACTTTGATCAGTGCCAGTGGTTCCGTGCTAAATAGTGCAGTTATTCAGGCCAAGTTCTGCAGGACAAGTTTCATGGCAGATGTTTCAGTCAACATCAACTGTGATGTCAGTGTAGGTCATAAGTGAATCGCTCTCTTCCACCTTGTTGTTGATGATCATCATGCCACTGTATGCTGTCTACATGACCCCATCATTCCCTTGTACTTCAAGGAGTCTTTGTTGAATGATTTGCCCCTTCATGGGAGTATTTCTACTGTGTTGGCCACTGATCACAAAGTTCTGTCAGCACTTCTGCCTGTGTGCCCTCTGAAGATGCTCAGTGTTCAGATTCTGTGCGGTTGCTTGAAAAAGCACTGCATTCTGATGAGCTGGTGTCATCCACATGAACGATCTTTCATTATATTCTCTGTTTTTGCATTATTATCATGTTGATTCCTGATACAGAAGTATGAGGATCAGTACTTAAGTAGCAAAGGCAGCACTTTCTCATTAATTAGAGACAGATTGAAGTTGAACTGACTGTAAAGTTATCTGTAGTGGATATTGCCATGGATGTGGCACTTTTCATGTTATCCAAAACAAAAAATGCACATGTAGAGTCCCTCTCCCTTGCAATTTGATCATTCCATAATGTGCTACACATTCTCCAAAAAACCCTGCTTGTCCTCGTTTCGGACACAGTACTATATCCAAGAAAGCTGTGATTATTTCATTCAATGCCCTTGCAGCAACATGGGGGTGGGAGGCAATAAATGCTGCACAATCATGTAAGCTCCAATTTTGCCATGTCCACAGATCAATTCCACCATAAATCCTGAACAATGGATTGTACAAATCAGCAGGATTGATGGTGACAAAAAGCACTGGTGTTCCAAACTCACAAATTAAACCTCTCACTTCATTCCACCACTGTTGTTTGTAACCTGTTGTACATTTAACATGATGGGATACACTCTGCAACCGATTGAGAACTGAGAGCGCATGTCTCTGCAATTCCATTTTAGGCTTACCCCATGCATCTGACTGTCAAATCTTCATCAAGTCCGTCAATGCTGGAGCAATTTCATACAGTGTTTGTCCCAAAGTGATTCAATTATCCATCAATATTCAGAAAGAAAGTGATCTATTCAACTCATTGCACTGTAAAATGTTCCAACAAACATACAGAAAATTGGGATCACTCGCAAATCGCAAATTATCTTGGAGCAAAATGTTATGCAACTGATGAGCAAACAATAGCTTGCTACCTTCTGAACGATTCAGATTGTTGAATCCACCGATTCCGAATGGATCCAGGTGAGGAAATGCCCAACTCATAAAAACAGGATCATGCTCATTGAAAAGCACTGAACCATCAAGAACACAAATGAACTGATGTCCATCTAAACAATGCGCCAAAGCAGCTGCTTTCATTTGTCAGAAATTACAGGGTGTGTGATCGCCCACAGTACATCCTACTACCTCGATCACCAATGAATCATTCACATCATCCAAATGAAATTCATCAATATAAGGTGGATGATAGTTGGCATGTTCTGCCAATGATTTCTCTGAGTTCAAACACACTATCTCAACTGCTCTCGGAAGCACTCTCTCCGATGAGCCCTCATACAGGTCGTCAGTATTCCATTCATCCACAACAACTTGCCCATGGTACCATGTATTATGCTCGACAAGAAAATTCCAAAGTATTTGAATCACACCTTTATTAACCAGTACTAGACCTAGATGCTCTATATTTTGTCTTGTAGCTTTTTCTCCTGATGAGACAAATAACACACATAAAGCCTCATGTATTTCATCCCTACTCAGAGGGATTACATCTTGAATTTTCATCGTATCTTGTGGTAAGACAGCAACATTGCCTCAAATGAATCCTTGCCATGTATCATCCAATGCACCTACTTTGTGATTGAACAGATAACTGATCTTTGTCATCCATGCTCTTGCAACCAACATCAAATCAAATAATGAGGCTCTTTCGAAAGCTGCAGCTACGTCAGCCAGAAGTTCATCATATACATAATACTGAAAATTAGCCAATGCATTTTCTGGTAAATTTCCAGCATGCATCACCTTGAAACAAGTCTGACACACATCACTAGATGTATGCCGATACCAATCATGCAGTGCTTTCAGATACAATATTGCACCATCAAATGTAACAAGGTCAGAAGTAGTCGGAAGCACGATTCCCAGCAAGGCAGGATTTTGCAACAAACATAATTCAAGTGTCTGAAGATCAATCTCTTCGATCTCTCCCAGCTTACACTGCTGAGCACAAACTGCACAAGGCATCAATGTAACAACACTTGGGTGCATTCTCGCCTGCCACTCATGAATTATGTCTACTTTGAACTGCTCATTTACAATAAAAGGAAAATTGTCTGAACCTTGAATGTTAACGTTGTAGTCTCAACTTTGTGATGAACCACCAACCATCACTTGTGTATCTGGAGAGAACTCAAACAGCATCTGACAGCTAGGTGAACACATATGATTGAACAATCAATTCATCAACAAAGAATTGCCACCTCCAGAACTTCGTGGAACAGGATAAGCATCAGCAATACATTCCAACTGACGCATAGACAGACACAGATGATTGAGTGCATGCAACAAAAGTCTTACAAAATTGAACCACACTCTAGATGATGCCGACAAGGTGCCAATCCAATCAAACAATATTGAGACAACATGGCAGTAGACACAAGCATCTGACCCCCCTCCAAGTCCTCACTCCAAAAAAACTCATTGTTGACCTGGACATCATATATGGGTTTGTACCACACACAATCACATTCATGAGTCAAAGCTTGAAACCGCATGACAAGCTAATCATGGCAGCCCACACAACAATGGTCAGCCAACAGTGCGACCATGTCCGCTTTAGAACAACAACGAGAAATCGTTAATCCATGCATGTCCACGAGGGATCGCAAATCAGTCCATGTGGCCTGCACCACAAATCACAAGCACTGAGAAACTGAAACAACCCAAGAAGTCCTTAGACTCTCAAGTTGCACTAGACAATGTAAACCATAGGGAAAAGGGAAGGAAGTGAAAGAGAACTGAGTTCACTCTAATGACTTTTGGGGAAAGCACCAAGAGAACCAAACTGAGGTTCTCCAGTGGTGGCCTGAGCCTTTATATACTATCTAATGTGTACATGTGTTTATACTGGATCTACCGATACATGCATAGTGCATAACATGAGGATGTGGCAACACAGCCAAAAGGCAATGCATCAAATGGAAAGGAAGCATAGTGGGAATTAGAAAGGCATGTAAGCATAGCCATGAAATGGAAAAGAAGAGGAACATAGCCTTGCACAGTGTGGAAACAAAGTGAAGCTGTGAAAGTGTAGGGGAGATCATAGATCTCGTGAGAAGATAAAGTAAAGCTTGTTCATGAGCGAGAAACGACTAAGTCTGAAAGATATGATATGATAAGTGTCTGTGATTATATAACCACATGGTGCAATAAGATTAAATAAGATAAGAAAAGACTTAGGAAAAGTGCGACTGTAACAGAAACACTATTGAACCGCACTGCAATCAAAGGTCCTGCAGACCACCAATGCCAATTATTGACAACACTTCCATCCTCAATGCCATCAAATACAAAACTCAACCACAACCGGGTCAACAAAATACATCTGTCTAGAACATCTGATTCACAACCAGGAACTTCCTCCACAACTAAACAATGTACCTCA
>JBBPQU010000998.1:0-12221 GCA_038092655.1 Boletus sensibilis
CAGTTCAAACATGTTGTTTCTTATCATACTGTGCTCAGGGTCTGGCAAAGGATGCAAAGAGCAAGGAGTGATGAACATACCTCAACAAGATGATGATGCACTGTGCATTCTTGGTCTGATCTTTGATGTAATTGGTGGTGATGGATATATTCTGGAAATTGAGTGCAGTGTCGATCTTGTTCATAAAGTATAGAGGGGTAGGCTACAGGAAAGGGCAATCAAATCAACCAGGAAGCACACAAGGAAATCAGAATACAAACCTGGTACATCTCCTTGAGTTTCAAAGAAATCAAACTAAAGCCTGCCATGAACTTGTCCAAATGCTGTTTCCTGAGATTATCGTACTTCTGTTTCACGTGCATGTTAGTAATCTGATTGAGGTCTTTGGCATAACAAAGGAACTCTTCCTCATGCTTCTTGTAATTCCTGAGCATAGATAGATCAGGCTTGGCATTGTTCAGCAGACAGGCCATTATGCCCAGTGAAAACTAGCTGTGATTGTGTATGTCCGGGTATGTCCGGGTATGATTTTCGAGCCATTACAGACGAGGTCACTATGTAGCATTTTCCTCTCATAAAACGGAAATGTAATGCATGCTGTCTGATGATAACATCCATCTGTTAATGATTTTTTGAAATAAACATAAGAGAGCAGAACATAACATGTCCCGACCCAATGTGTCACCCATACATGATATGCTCACACCTGCTCACAAATGATGCAAACAGCTCATATTTTGCACATCCAGGCGTCCTTGACATCTGCACAGAAATGATATATAATGATACTGTTATTTTATTGCATTACACAGTGTTTACAGTACTGAATGTTACTGAATGTGCATGTGATGAAAAATGAAGGGAAAGCCGAATCCTCCTGCCTAGTGAAGCATTCCTTGAGACACCATATCATTCAAAGCCTTTTCGTCAACCTGCACTCGTGTCAGGGCACGTATACTGTATCCTTGTCCTACTTACCAGTTCTTTGGCCTCCTTCTTATATGCCTAGAAGAATATTAGCAACAAATGTCTGACAGTATTATTGTCATACCTTGTGTTGTGCTTCATCCAGTTCTTGGTTCCAATAAGCACAGAACTCTTCGCTTGTTCCATTCATATTGATCTGTGCGAGCCAACAGATAGTGCATAAGTTGCTATCCAACCAACACATTAGTAACCCTCAATATGTTTGAATGCGAACTTACTATCCAGTTTTATTCTTCGTTGGCCACATCTTGCGGTTGCCGGCTCCTTTGTGTTTACCATTTGCAGAGGTATGTTCTTCTTCATTGTGACCTTTGCTGCTGTTCTTGTTGATTGTAGTAGTAGAGGCAGGAAGAGGAGGTAGAAGGGAAATTTTGAGCTTGAGTGATATCTTTCCGACACTAGCACTAGAGTATTGAACCTAGTATCAGTACCATCAATAAACAGATGGATGAACACCTACATGGGATCTATGACAACACCCATGCCTGCCTCGTGGAATGCAGTAGGTGCTGCAGATGCTGTGGATGCAGACATCGACGCGGCATTGACCATCTCCTGGAATGGGGGGGGGCAAGGTGGATGCAGACATCAACACAGTATTAACACTAGAGTAACCTGTATCAGTACTGCGCCAACCAATGAATGAACGTTAATGAACACCTACATGGAATCTACAACAACACACATGCCAGTCTCATGGGGTGCAGTGGGTGCTGCAGATGTGGACATCAACACGGTATTGACCATTTCCTGGAATGGGGGGGAGAGGTGGATGCCAACATCAGCGCGGTATTGACCATTTCCTGGAATGGAGGGGGCAAGGTGGAAGCAGACGTCAACGCGGTATTGACCATTTCCTGGAATAGAGGGGGAGAGGTGGATGCGGACGTGGACACGGTATTGACCATTTCCTGGAATAGGGGGGGAGAGGTGGAAGCAGAAGCAGACATTGATACTGTGGTTGAGAAGAGTTCTGTGGAAGGTGTTGACAGAGTGAATGGTACAAAAGGGGTGACTTGTACGCCGGCGGCTGATGGAACCAGGCTGGTTGGAGTGGGGTCGAAAAGAACAGGTGATGCTAGAGTAGGATCAAAGTTGACCAGCTCAAAATCTAACGGTTTGATAGGAGAGCTACTGGCGCTCGTCATAACCTCTAACATGCTGAGATCACCTGGTGATAATGTCAGTGTAGCTAAGAACTCAATGATTTACTTACTTTTTATTTTTTTCTCGAATACCTTGGATTTACCTCCTTTCGCCTTTCATTTCTTGCTTGCTTCAAATACAGATTCTTCTCCAGGTATCATGACGTCTTCTTGTTTAACTTGCCACTTTCCTTGGTCGTCCAGGTTGTTCCGCACCCACCTGGGATAGTCACTTGAGCAGAGTATTTCTATCTTCCAGTCATTCTCGGTGAGTTGGAGGAATGGGAATGACTTGCAAACATTGTTGTAGCCAAGGTCCTTGGCAGACGTACTGGCCTTTTCCCAGCTCTTTAGAGCCATATTTTGAGTGACGAGCTCTGCCCAACAACCTCGTACCTTCTTGCGAATTGCTCTGAGGGCTGAGTCTGAAACAGTACCTCCCTCCTCAAGCTCCAGATAAGCGAGCTTCCAATGTGTATCTGCATGGGCTTCAGCCGTGCCTGTCCACTGGTTGTATTGGACCTGCATCCAAAAACGGATGTTTGGGTACAATTTGGCAGTCTTTTTGACAGGAACCTAGGGGCCGGTGGTATCCGTTGTATGTAATGTTACAGATAGCTGGTTGAACATATTCCTAGATGACATAATCTGATTGTCGCGCATGATACATAATTAATTGGACTTACTTTATGGTGTCCTGTTCAGTTGTGACTTTGACCAACTGCATTTCAAGTGCCTTACAGTGCTAAGAATAAACTTACCTCAGGCATTCTGACAGATTGGTGATTCACTGTGGAGAACAAGGGGGTGGCACGGTCAAAAGGCTCCATGTCCAACCTGACACTATCAGAGAGGCTAAGATTAGTCAAACCTTGCAATCCATTTCCGCTCTTAAACAAGGAGAAGTCGTAATTTCCATAGTTAATGTTCATTAGAAGAGTTGGCGAGAGAGTAAGCACATATAATACAGTGAGGATCTGGATGGAAGACAGGAGGCAGGACAGGAGGCTTTACAGTTGTAGTAACTCCGACTCGGCATACTCCGCAAAGGTTCTATGTTGCGCTTACTGAATTTATGGCATGTGTCCACTATGTTAGTTAAGCCAATTCACAAAGCCCCCATGATCCAGACCTCAGGTAATGTTATCTTACTCGATATTGACAATGTTGTCCCATGCTGGGACCTGTACACATTCAGTATCAAGGTGAAAAATCCAGGTGAAAAGGTGAGTTTTATTTATTAAATTTTTATTCCTCCACTTAGCCCATCCTAGCACATAGTTCTTCGTATCAAGAGAAACGCTATAGAGAAAAAGACTGTGTAAGTACCTAATTCAGTATAAGCTTGTGTATTGATAAGGTCTGCAGAGCCACGTAAACTGAAAACAAATTTGAGCCCAATCTGAGAGTGTTAGTTGACGCAGGCATGTAAGTATTTGTTTTTCCATTACTAAACATACAGAGTCATGACCTGATTTGATAGCCAAACAGACCATCCAATCAATCTGATCGATAGCACCCTAGCCACGGAGGAGATCTCAATCAAACATGACAATGAAATTTTGCTCGACCTTACAGGTCATTATCTCAAGTATGTGTTTCATTACTTTGAAATGGTATTGTTATTTAACTACATCCTACCGCTAGCTATCCTATTGAGCCTTGCCGTCTTCTTGTGCGCCGGGCAATGCCGGACCATGGGGACAAGAGTTCGAGATATATGGTGCAGCCCTTCAATGCATCGCTTATCCCACATGAAATTGCCGAGCGTAGGGAGTCTTTGGACGAGATCAAGGACAGGTTGGCAAAACGAATTCGTTTCACATAGTGTATAGACTCTAGAGTAGCAAAAACATATATTCACGTCAGAACAAAAATTATTCTACATTGTTACCCTGATCAACCTCCTCCTCGGCTGAATACACACTATAAGGAACACCAAGATCAGATATGTCAAGCCCTGGTTTCTCCACCATACAAAAAAAATCACCCTCAACTCCGAGTCCTGATGGCAATGCACACCGTCGTGGAACCATTGTGACGACACTCCAGATCACTTTAACATTACAAATCATAATTTATCAAGGAGCATCAATGTGGCAAGGACTTGTGACAAGGCTTGAAGAAGTTTGACATTGGATTCTGAATAAGGTTTGAGAATAGCAATGTTGTGAAAAGCCCACTCTTCTTCCAATTCGGCAGGTAATTGGACAGCTAACTGGGTGAAATATTGAACTTCTCCAACCCGAATTTTGCCATTGTGTGTGAACTAGAATAGAGCATGTTAGTATATTGTATGGAGATCAAGAGAATATGTCATACCTTAACATTGTGAGAGATGCACATAGTCTCTTGAGACTTTAGCATCTCCTGCCAAGCTGAGCAAGCAATTTGTCCGTTAGGTAAAAGAAGCCGTGCCCATTTTGTAAGGCGAGGGAGCTGTTGGGGGGATGGCCAATCATTCATTGAATGCTTGGGCGAGGACGCCATCAGGAGAAATGGAATACTTTGAATGTTTTCGGAGAAGTACGTAGCCATCACCAATATCAACTGAGCCATAGGGAAGGGTATTGGGGGGTGTTGAGCTCAGGCATGATTGAGAGGAGAGCGTTGACTTGACAACGCCGCACACCTTCGCGAGCAAGATTCGCATATGGGTTTGATAGTTGCCGGATTTGTTGGCCC
The DNA here is from genome assembly GCA_038092655.1 of Boletus sensibilis. NCBI lineage: Eukaryota > Fungi > Basidiomycota > Agaricomycetes > Boletales > Boletaceae > Boletus > Boletus sensibilis. Next base: position 4,818 of record JBBPQU010000998.1, read on the forward strand.
AGGTTGCCAATGGTACATTCCATGGTCCATTGTGCATAGCAAATGGGCAGACCTTTCTGAAATGCTTCCAGCATGAGGTGGATGACCTGGTGGACAGCAGGTTGAACAAAGTGGAGCCGGTCATGATGAAGTTGGTAATAGATGAGTTCAAAGTCACGTTTCCAGGTGCAGAGGAGTGCATGCGCATCCTGGAGTTGTTCGTGTGTTAGTAAATGCTGGCACATAATCTGGAAACCATAGATGAGAAGGCAAAAATGTGACCAATACTTCATAGGCAGAATGCCATAGAGAAGGATGGGAGCGAGACCAAACATGTAGAGTTGGAACTCCCATGTCTTGTATTGTGTATTGATCTTCTCGGCAAGGTTACGTGGCTTACGGTCATAGGAACCTGGAAGGAAATGGCCAGCAGCAGTGACATCTTGACCATGTGAAACCCAGTGAGCTTCATGCCTAAGAACTGCCCAGTCCCATGTAGACTTGTTGCCGTTACCTGAAACATCTATCTTGCCGCACCAAAGGGAGATAAGCAGGTCCGAGATATTACCACTGAGGTGCATGATGTTGGTCATCATGCACAGGGGAACACCAAGTGAGCAAGCACAATCAAGGCCGAGGATTAACGAGGGTTTGGTAAGGCCAGTCTTGGTTTTCATTTTGTCCCATTGCATCAGGTTGGGTACAGCAACGATCTTGTTGAGGTTTTCTGAGTAGTCAGAGGAGCCACCAGGAGGGAGGTTGAAAGCTTGGATATCGGGGTGGTTACTCCTGTTACAAGTGGAGGACCCCCTATCTTTTCTTCACCAATCCCCTCCCCAATCCTCGACTCGCTCGTTCCAGGATCCTCTCTCTGGAACGACATCGTCGACTTTCTCGTGGAATATGCTGTGCAGGACACAGCCTTCAAGGACTGCTTCGGCATAGCCTCACACCGCCTCTCTGATCCTATTCTCCCCAACCCGGTTCTCTCCGAGCATAGCCTCGGACAGCCTCTTTGATCCTATTCTCCCCGACCCGGTCTCTCCCGATACGTTCCTATTCTTTCCGATTCATTCCTATTTATCCCGATAGACACTGCCTCCTAACGCATTCTCTCACATGCGTCATCTCCCTTTACCTAGTCATGTTCACGACGCGACTCATCACATGACTCGCATCTTACCTGCCCTTAACTTATTCAAGCGCCGCTCGAACTATATCTCTGACAGTATATAAAGCCTCTCTCTCCGTACTTTGTATCTCTAACTTAGACCTACACAATCTACGGTGTAAAGTCTCTCTTCACCCGGCTCGCTCTCTTCTCTCTCTTGCCCTCGACACTAGGCTTGGTCCCTAGTTGTCATTGCCTCTTAGTCTCTCGTGTAGAGCTAAGACCTAGGCCAGTCATAAGCCCTAGGACCCCTTCGGTTGATTGCAACCTTAGAAAGATTAGACTTGGATACACCTTGGTGTTCCATTGTTACATACTCATAACAACTCCCTTCCGCAACATGGTCACGAGGACATAGAAGTGCAGGATAGTAGCGGTTAGCACGTTCTTTATGTCACCCTGGAATTCCACAATATAGATGGCAGCCGTTCTTGCCGCTGTAGAACAACTAAGTGGTTCAGAGGACTAAAGAAACTGTCCTGAACTTGCAGGGATGGTGAAGGGATGTGAGTATCATCCAAAGGGATTCTACTATGAAGAGAAGTGTTATTAGGAGAGTTGCCCGAAGGTACAAACCCGAGAGAAAGTGGATCTGAAAGTAATCCGGGTTGAAATGAGATTGGTCCGGTCGGTCCGGAACTGGATGTGTAGGAGTCCAAAGAGAATGAGCAGAAGTCTGAAGGAATGAAGGAATGAGATGGGAAGTGAGAACAATGGTAGTTCTCAAGCGGAGGCTCATGATGAGCAGAGTACGAGACGATGGACGGACTTGAGAAACCAACGTGAAGGTAACTAGATTCCAATATTCCTAGGTTACAGGCTTTATAGTCTGTACTACTCCGGAATGACAGGAAGTGAGGTACATAGTGTACGGAATATGTCAGTGGTATTGGAAATGAAGGGACGCATGCTAAACGGTCTAATGAGATGGTCTAGACACAGTAGGAACGGATATAGTGCAAATGGAGTGAACAAGAAAACATCTGGACTGACCCGGACTTACTTCGGACTTGGATGGACTTACCAGACGAATGGACGGACGGATAGGGACTTCAGAAGGTAGTTGGACCATGATGGACTAGCTGTGAACGGAAAAGGAGTGGTGTGGAATGTGGTGGAACAGGCCTCTATAACTATAGGGATCGTACGATCTCTACACCGCTATGGCCAACCATCCCATCCCAATAAACTAAATCCAGGCCATCAGCAGTTGTGAAAAGGAGGTATACATGCAAAGAATAGCGTGAGTTGGTAAGGGGGTGTTGAACGGTACAGTAGTATACCATAACTAGTAGATAGTTCACACATCGCTAGACACTACATAGTAGAACTCAGCTCTCTGAGTTTGAATATCACTCTTGATTCACAACAAGCATCATCTCAGTTAGCAATCAACCATCACAGGTAAGTACCAAGTGATCTGCATAATGCCTGTTTCCTACACGAAGTGCCAAAGTGAAGGGGCGCCAGTTAGTGTTGCCACAACTTTGGCTAGAGGCCGGCTTTAGCCAAAGTCAACAACCCAACTAACCGGACGGCTTTGTTAGCCTGTTCAGGCATTAGCACCGGCTTGGCTATTTCCAAATAGTCGCAACTTTGGCTTTTAGCCAACTAGTCAAACCACTTAGCTGAAAAATACTTCTCAAAGGCAATCACAACTGGACTATATGTAAATATGTGGGGTGATACATAAGTGGTTCGGGTCTCTGCAAATATGGGCAATACTTCATATCATTTCATTTCTGTCATGTACAATGAAACACGAGGTCTCGTGGCCACCCTGCAGTCACATTAACAAGAAAAAAAAAACAGCGATACTAGGCAGGTGAAGGGTCCCCCCTTTCATGCAAACGTGGTGGTGATGCAATAGGTCGGGCCATTGGAGACTCCACAGCTGGATTCATCATGTCTGACAACTTCCCTCTCGACGGCGGAGTTGGAGAACATCGATCAATTACCATTTGGTCGTCCATAGGCGAAGGTGCAGTAGATGCAGGAGACAATATCACAATGGGAAGCAGCGCGATGGGCACCGACAAGGTGGTGTGAGAGCTATGACCGGCACCGATCAGATGCAGGTAAGGAGGCAGAGACACTGAGATGGAAGGACAGCTGGGCTGGTGTGGATGTCCAGCTTCAGCGTGCTGACGAGACCCGGGAGAACGAGAGGTAGGTTGCGTCTGGAATGGAATTGGTGAGGGCCACAAGGAAGAAATGGGTGTGTGGTGCCCTGTAGGAGATGGTGGCCCATGCTTTATGGAATCCACTTGTGTGCACTTATTGTCCAATTCATCTATGCCAGGACTCAATGGACGTTTGAGAGAAGCTCCGCCAGGGGGGGAAGGGCGACTACCAGATGTAGAGACCGACCCGCGATGAGAGATCACTGGCCGTGGGGATGTCGCTGTATGCCTGCTACCATTCGACAACATAGGTGAGTGCATTGATGCACTGTGAGACTGCGAGAGAACAATGAGTGCATCCGCGACACCCTCATCGTAGTCTTCATCCACGACACACGAGGGGCGGGGAGGTTGTAGAGAACGACTGCCAGAACCGTTTGAACTCGACATATCTTGTGCTCCCCTTGCAGAAAATGACCCAACTTTGAGCAAAGCTGACAAGTTCGTGGGCTGCTCCTCCTTTGCACAACGTTGACGCTTCTTGTGTTCTTTCTTCGGAAGGTCCCCTGAGATCAATCCCGACACACTCTGCATGTCCGAATCTTTCTCCTTGGGCTGTTTCCTCCTCCGATGCTTCCTGTCAGGAACAGGTGTTGAATTGGGAGACTCAGACATGCACATGCTGCTAGTGCTCACGTGAAGAGGAACACGCGAAACACCCTCTGGCGATGTGGCCATCGCGATTGATTGTCCACATTGGTCCAGTGCTGCTTCTGTTTGCCTCGGGGTCTCGCATGCGTCAAATCATGCTGGGTCATATCACCAATGCCCATTCTCAGGCGGCACTGAAGGTCTGGGTGGAAGAGAGCGAGGGTGAGGAGGACCGCTAAGTGGCTTCGACTCCCAAAATGAGTGTGGATGGTGGATGGTGGGATGGGCAGAATGTGGGGATGTTTCCAGCAGGCTCACGCCACGATGGTGAGGTCCAGGGGAATGTGAGGGGTAGTATGGTTGCTGCGAATGGTGACCAGGGTACTCTGGTCGCCCCCGTTCCCAGTCACGATGGTGTTCTGGCGGTGGCCCACGACATTCCCATGGCATATCATGCTCACCTTGGCACAAGGGCTCATGTGGATAAGGAGACCATGGTGTGGTCGGCGTGGCAGGGCCAACCAGTTGACAACTTGAAGGGGGATATGTCTGGAACCCAGGTCCAGGGGTGCAGGTGTGCAGTGGGGGTGGGGGCGAAACGGATGTGGATGGTGCACGCATGGCACGGTTGAGATACTCCTGGCTATGCCCGGTTGTCACATGGGCAGCAGAAGCCCACAGTTCCTTAGTCGGAACCTGAGCTTGTGGAACAGGGTGATGCAGCAGCAAATTTTGGTGGCCAGCCGGACCATGTGTTGGTCCAGAAAAGTCATGATGATGAGCTGGGCAGTCCACATCCATCGGAGCCAAGTGTTACGAGTGGAGGACCCCCCACCTTTTGTTCTCCTATTCCTTCTCCTGTCCTTGACTCTCTTGTCCCAGGATCTTCCCTGTGGAACGACATCATCGCCTCCCTCACGGAGTATGCCGTACAAGACACCGCCTACAAGGACTGCTTCAAGCACAGCCTCGAACAGCCTTTTTGATCCTATTCTCCCCGACCCGGTTCTTTCCTTTTCTACCCTATGTTCTCCGAACTGTTCCTATTTATCCTGCAGACACTGCCTCCTAACATGTTCTCTCATATGTGTCGTATTCCTTTACTTACTCATTTACGCGACGCGACGTGTCATACAACCTGCATCTTGCCTGCCCTTACCTATATTCAAGCTCCGCTTGAACTCTACTCTTACTATATATAAACCTCTCCACTCTATACTTATGCCCTTAACTTAGACCTACACAATCTACAGTGTAAAGTCTTTCTTCATCCGCCTCTTCTCTCGTCCCATACTCAATACTAGGCTAAGACCTAGGCCAGTCATAAGTCCTAGGACGCTCGGTTTATCAAACCGTATGAAGATATAGACTTGGAATACACCTTGGTGTTCCATTGTTACTCGGTCGTAACACCAAGGGCGTGTGGGAAGGTAGATGGCACAATTCATCAAGAACGACGGGTGGCGGGGGACCTCCTCTGAATGGCCCGGGTGAGGATCAACTTCCGACTGAAACGGGTGGTGGTGGTAAATGAACATTATCCCCATTTGACGGCCCATGGGAATCTGCTCTGAATAAAGGACATGAAGCGTTTGTCGATGTTGACTGCAGGAGGAGAGGGGGGCCGGTGAGTCCGGGAGGGGGTACGACGGCACTCACATAAGCAGTTGGATGTACATCTTGAGGCCCAGGTGCGGCAGGTAGCTGTCCTCCTGTTGCTTGCACATTCTTCAACAACTGCAAGCGCTGTGATATCACATGGTTGCCAGGATCGAGTTCACTCGCCTGCACGTAGGTATTGATGGCGTCCGAGATCTGATTGTTGCAACTCTTGTAGAGACTGCCAAGGTTGAACCAGACCTTGGAGATGTATGAGTTGTGCATAAGCGAGGGGGGGGGATGTGGTTGAAGTAGGAGAGGGACTCACCGCATTTACCTTGCTGTTTGTAGTATGATTCCAAGACGGAAAAGAATCTCATTTGCCTTGTTGAGATCTGGTTCTGCTAAATGAGTACATAAGAGCGCCAGAGTGAAGTAGACGAAAGACCAACCTTTGTCCATCAGACTCCATCTTGAGGATGGACTCGAACACTTCCTTGGCATGATCCAAAGGATGGTTGATGACTTGATGGGGGATACGTCTGGAATCCGGATCCAGGGGTATGGGGGTGCAGTGGGGGGTGGAGGCGATGTGGATGTGGATGGCACACGCATGGGACAGCCACAGCATTCTTGCCATCGTCACACAGGTGGCAGTGTAGGTTGAGTGTAGCATACATAGTGAAGGCTAGATCCGCTAGGAAAAGACAGAAACCTTGATACATCACAGTACTAAGTACACAATAGCAGCGGTGGTGGTGGTACATAATGTGTCAATCAGAAAATGTCCGTAGCACCAGAAATCTCATCACCCTCCACTCTGGCGATGGCGCCGAGAATGTCGTCTAAACTACTTACATTTGTTGTCGAGAACAGTCGTGCCAAAAGGTTGTCATTGTCTTCATCAAATACCATGTCCTTCTGTGGCGTAATCCAACCTTTCATGAAATTAAGGCAATCTTTCTTGAGCCAGAACTTGAGCATTTGTAACGCCTCCATCAACAGAGGTGAGATGTGATTACGTTTCTTCGTATTGGTTTCGCTGCTTGAGGAAAAGACGTGTTCACAAGGAACCGCAGAGGCTTGAATTGGAAGGTAGTCGAGCACAATCGCATAGATGGTCGGGAATGAGGCTCGTGTGAGCTATTAAAATGTGAGATAACGCCTTACCAGGCTTGCTGGTAGATGCAAATGCTTGATCTTACCTCCCAAAAAGCCAGTGGATGGGTGCCTTCAGGGCTTGGCATGGACAAGACATAGGCATTGAATTCTTGATCGATAGCCTGTAGGGCCAATTGGGACGGTGCCCAAACTCTGATGGTGGGAAGGCCGTAGTAGTGCGTTGCTAACATGGAGTGGAGACGGACTTGGCCTACACCGGTAGCTGGGGTTTCGGCATTCTGTGGTACGGTCCATGCTGCAGAATTGTTTCGGTACTCCATCATCTTTAGTAGTCATTAGCACATATTAAAGACACAATGTTGACAAACTTACCAATTCTAATATACCTTCTCGTGCATTCACAGCTGCAGGCGTGCCCCAGTGTTGATCTATCCAGGTGAGTTGAATAGTAGGATCGATAACTGTCATGGGATTAGCAGAGTGGTGGTGACAGAACTCAAGACTTACACATGGTGATTGTGTATGCGTGTGTCTGGCCCACGTGCTGATAGTACTTCCGAGCCCACTCAAGTCTGACCTTGACATATGGAGCACAATGGGGTGCCTTGTCAGCCAACGCTTCCCACTGCAATATGAACAGTTCGAAGGCAGGAATTGCCCCACCTAGGATAGGGGTACTCTCACTTGACATGCACTGTTGTGCAGCGTGAGGTACCTATGACAATCGAGATAGTAGTTAGTAGTAAGACTTTATACACA
>JBBPQU010000999.1:0-12205 GCA_038092655.1 Boletus sensibilis
TGGAGTCAATCGACTCTTGGGTCCTCGTCAGCTTCGCACTCTCAAATGTCTCGCCCAGGTACTCACCATGCTTCGACCACCGGCGTATATTCGAAAGTGTTTTTTTCATACTTGGCCAGGTATCAAACCGATGAAAAGAAGGATGCGCGGTCGTCTACTTGCTGTACATCGTTGTCAGTACAAGCCACGCCTCCGAATTATTATGCATCAGTTCGCACACCTATAACCATCCCTGGCCCCTGGGCGCTTACCTTCACCCAATGGGCACTTGGCCATTATCCTTGTTGTTTGGTGGTGACCTCCGAGTTCTCGATGGGGAAATCACTTTTGAAGCTTCTTGGAGCGGTCAACAGCGGCTCAATGAGCTAGGGAACTCAAGGATGATGACAAGAGGTGCTTCTGTAGCTTCGTTCGTGTTCCCTAATTCCTAGTGATGTGCCAGCTCGGCCCTGAGGCCCTGAGGCCCAGGCCCAAGGGCCTGAGATTTGGTCGGGCCCAGCACATCACTAATTCCTATTGCATCGACCCTTGTTTCGCAAAAGTCGCTTCAGCCCAATTGCTGGATCTCTCTATCTAAGTGCGACGTCATCCCTACGTTGGGCTGCCACAAGCACATCGATATACCTCGTCGAACGTAACCACTGGCAGGACCCGCTCAATTTCCCCCCACGATGCGACCTTGGGGATCATATGATATGTACTAGGACTTCTCACTCCAGAGGCATTTACTATCTTGATGTCCGACGCACAGGGTTGAATGCAGCACTGGGGGGATACGCAGCACCCTAATGTCTTCTCTTCTAGCTTACTCTCAACCCTTGACAGAACGGATAAACATCGCACTCCACTCCACAGCTGATGTATGGTGTGTTTTGTAGCTCATGCACGCAGTGTGCGGAACGACCGCTCATTCTCAACGTCCAACGTCGCATGAATCCTAAGCACTGAAACCAATAGCGGGCAACGCTCGAGAATGTTGGAAGAAGCAGGGGTAGCCAACGCAACATGCAATACATACTATGAGCGGCAGTGCACGCATCGCTCCGTACCCAGGTTGGAATACTTGTTAATGTTCAACAAGACGCTAGTTCTGTTATTTCGATGTCTCTTTCAGGGATAAACAAATTGAATCAGATACTTGCGTCAGCCAAACACCCTTTTCGCGCTCGTAGGTCGGATCACATGAACCAAGGGACGGACAGTGGATACGAAGGGTACGATCCGGTTAGGGAGGTTCCCTGTGAAGCGCGAATCCGAGCATGATCTCTGCAGGCGGCCGTGATTAAGACCTTTCATAGGTATTCCGGCTCTCGTTCAAGTACGTCTATTGGCACTCAACCTAGATGACGCCTTCAACGGTCAGTTCATGTATAACCCAACCTTCCGAACGAACGAGCAAGCTACTAATAATCGGACACTTGGCATCAAAACTTTGGTGCGGCTGAAGCACGTCGAACGCTACACTAAATTCAATTCTTCGATTCCAACGTCAGTCGCTGTTGGTCTCCTACCAGCTGTGTGTCTCATTAACGCGCAACAAATGGATCAGACGTGGAGTAAACGGTCGTGCATCAGTAAATGCTCAAGATCGAATACACCACGTAGGCACCACACCCGCCCCGAAGTTGACCATCCTAGGTTGTGATTTATTCTCGAACTCTTCCTGCTCGATTCCTTGAACGCTCTCCTCTCACCCAGCCAATCGATCCTCTTTTTCTACACACCCTCGTCCTTCCTTGCCTTCGCTGTTCCGCTTGCCTTGCACAATGATGACTCGCTCAAAATCTGTGATCAGTTCTTGTACCATCATGTAGAGAGTCTCGAAAATCGCTCTGAACGTGATCACTATCGATGTGGGCGTCGTAGACACATCGCATGTTTTTCGTCCGGTGGGGCTTTGTGGAGGTCGTCACAGACATATGTCGTGTCGTCTAATCAGTCTCCGGCTCCACGATGAAATTGACCGGTGTCAGCCATGTCCTGCGTGCCTAATAGGAATTGGACAGGTTGACGATTCACCCCCGCACGTACAGATCGCAAATTGTCACTTTCCAGAGGCTATCCGGGCACCAGCTCGGAGGGTGCAGCTCGAGTGCAAGAGTTTACGAGTGCGGTTGATGATCGCACATTGCCACCCACTGTGGGCTTCTTTGTGAAGCGCTCACGTGTAGACATGATGGACGAAGGACCACTTGCCAATCCAATCGTACGACAAGGCTGAACGCACAACTAGCACCGCAAAAACTATTTGATCCTCTCGTTGCCACCAACACCGAGCATCAACGTGCGCTCGAGAATGGGCAAATTCGCCTCCCGAAAGATCAAAGTGCCCCCCCCCCCCAAACATGAGCCAAGTTTGTTGACAAGGAATGAGCCTCTTTGTACGGTCACTCAGGGCTGAGGGCATCCTTTTATTGTCCCAAGAGTAATTAGAACATGGGCTACACCTCTTAGCAGAGGCTTTCACGTTGAGGTAGTGGACGTGTAGTGGAGCTATCATGAGGGGAGGATGTCACAGACACTAGAAGGGTGATTGCTTCCCCTGCGTTGGTCACGACGTCGCCATTTGGTGAGATGGAAATGAAGAAAAAGACACCGGGTCCCCGATGGCGGGCCTAATTTGCTTGTGTGTCGTGCCGTCCGAGAAAGGGAAACTGCGATGAACCTGTGAGAGTGATCCACCTGGGATCATTACTACACTTGATGGATCATTCCGAGAGCGTTGGTGGACCCAGGACATATTAAGGCACTTGATGTTACGGCATCGGATGAGGCGAACAGACGTCGGGGCGATTATTCGGCTACCCAATTCTGGAAAGTAAAGCTTGTCCGTGCTTGCTTACGTGACCTTAGCTTGGGCACTCCCCCTGACGAAAAAAACATTTCATATATATCTCAGACTCTCTAGTTCTGGATGACGTCGCACCCGTGCCCAAGATATACCCATACCCGCAGGCATACCCAGTGAGGGTATACCCGCGGGTAATCTGAACAGAAAGGCCCTCCGGGCACCCCTGGACCCCCGAATGAGAGCGCACCATGCAGATGACCCCTTAACCCCTGATCATTCGATCCCCGGAGAACCCCGCAGAAACTGAGGCATCAGATACCACAGGTTGGGACAGTGGCGGGCGTAATCGCCGCGTCGGAGATGGACGGTAACGTTGAGGCTGTCCGGGGTGGCTTTGAGGTCCGCGGCAAATATGTACTTGGTGGATCGGGGTTGGAAGAGGGTAAAGTTGCATGTGAGGGCGGATTGGACAAGGGGGGATCACGTAAAGGCGCGGAGGGTGTCGAAGAGGGACAGGGCGCGTGGTCCGCCAAAGAGGCTGAGGTGGGGGTGAGCTGTGCAGGCACAGTATCGAGAGCGGGAGGACTGCTTACTACAATCGATCGAACAAGTCGCAGACGAATCGATTGCGATACATTGCGCGTCGACGTGTACAATGTGGTTTCGCCACCAGTTGATTATGACGGCATTGTTGGGGGCATTGGCAGAACTGAGGACGTAGTAGGGGGTGGTGTCTGAACCAGAGCAGGCTGGGCAGCATTCAGGGTGGCGTGCACTATGCGTAACTGAAGTATTAGATTCTTTTTTTACTATGCAGTCTCTGGAGTCCCTCTCGCATAAACTGCACGAACTCGTTTCGTTGTCCATTCCTGGAGCCGAAAAGGCTCAGGAGTCGGAATCATAACGGCAACCATAACTCGGTCAAGGCCGGTTTAGCGAAAGGTGCCGACGCTGGTGTTACGACAAGTGAACATTGTACCATCACCGATAGTACCTCCCATTGGCACCTACCCACTTTCCACTAAATACACAACATTTTCACCAATTTACTTTACATATCCTATATACTTACATTTTCCAAGTTGAACGAACCAATACGATACAGTAGTTGTTGAGATCGTGAAGTTGGCCATTGTCACGCTGACTGTCACTCGCCGAACGTATGCCGAGGCGGAGCTTCAAATATAACCATACCTTCTGCCACGCGGTTTTTTCCGGCCCACACCCACTGGCGCATCATACGGCGCGCTCGCTAGCGATGGCGGGTCGTCGAGAACAGCGAGCATCCACCCGGGATTCAGAATATGAGACCTGGACGGAACTTGCTGTCAAGGACCTCACAAGACCATCAATGCAGCCGTAAAGGCTCACAAGGTAAGGATCTTATCCAAGGTCTCGAGCGCCCTAATGTTACATGAAAGGTTACCCGCCAGACGCTCAGCGACCGCGTTAATGGGGAATACCAGTAGCTCTTACAGTTCGGGCGGAAATGCCCTCTAATTATCCACAATACTACTACTCGTAGCTCGAGCAACTTACCGGCACCCGGAGTTTGAATCCGGCACTGTGACCATCCGTTATAATTCGTGACAAAATGTGACCGCCGAAAGGTGGGTAGGTGCCGGTAGGTGATAGTAGTGCTCTTCCATCCCATGCATGCCGTTGACGGCTGATTTTGACAGCATGAAGGCTTGAACTCACGAAGAATTGAGCAGTTCCATTAATATAGGTCTTATATTTTTCACAGCTGTTTGGAATATTCGGCTTTTCTACTCAGCCCTAACCTATAAAAGTCATCATTCCCCTCCCTAAAGTTTAAGCTCTCAAACGAGGGAGGGTGTATCGCTTGTCGTGATGCGCCGTACTAGCAAGACGCTTGCCGTGTCGTGCTGCCTGTCGTTATTGGCTCGCGCTCAAGTCTTCAGTCTTTCTGATCTCAGTTGGACACTCCGGAACCAGAACAGTTCTATTGTTGTCCCAGGCTTTCTACCCTCGCAGGCTCACATCGATCTTTTCAAGGCGGGCGTAATCAATGACCCTCTCTTGGGAATTAACGGTGAGGTCGATGCCATTCAGGATAGTACCCAACGCTCATCCGAATACAGAATATACGGAACGATGGGTCGTGAACGATAATTGGACGTATACGGCCGACTTAACCCCAGTCGCGCAATACTATGAGAGTGGGGGATCAGAAAGGACACTCCTCGTATTCTACGGCATCGACACGATTGCGAACATAGTTTGTGGTGTTTTGGTGGCATGCCTCATTGTGACTAAATGAATTTGTCCAGACCTTTGCTGGTCACCCAGTCGCCTGGGTCAACAACCAGTTCCGAAGGTATACCTACGACGTGTCCGGCTACCTGGAGTCTCCCATTGAGGGCGATAACAATTTGACGATTGCCCTTGAGAGTGCCTGGTATTACGGGTTGAATGTCACAGCAAGACCGGATGCTGAACTATTATTCGTCGCTAATGTGAGTTGCCTGTACGTTATTGCTGATATCATACGCATAATTCAACTTCCACCCAGTTTGAATACCCCAACGTCCGTCAGTGGATCCGCAAGATCGATGACGATTTTGGCTGGGATTGGGTGAATGGCGTCGCAGTTTCTAAGTCGTCGTAAACAAGCTGATTGCTTTTCTAGGGTCCTGCATTCGTGCCCAGTGGCGTATATAAACCTGCGTACCTCGTCACGCTATCCGAGTCCGACAGCTTATTGGAATCGCCTGACGACCCCACGTACCCCCGCACGAGCAGTGCGATTCTTTTGGACGAAACCTCGGTCGACATTTACAAGTATGGTCAAAACGTCTCATTTGTTGACCAGTCTGCAGACTGGGTCGTGAACGTCACGTTTGGCGTTCGCTCCGTCAAGTCGTACGTGAACCCAACCGTGATATTATCGATTCCCGAGCTCGGTATCATGTCGCAGCCCCTTGCATTAAGCTCGATTGTGGCGGGGACGGGAGCGACGACCTACACGAGTGCGAACTGGTCTGTTCCTGATGGCATCCCCGAAAGATGGTACCCATTCGATCTCGGCGCACCCAGGTTGTACAACTTGACGATCGCGCTGGACCCCTTGGGAAGTGAACAGGGAACGGGACCTAGCCATGCGTCTATCACGCAGACTATTACCACTGGGTTCCGTACCATCCAATTGATGCAAACTGCTTATCCAGAGGAGGAGATTGCCTCGCGGGCCATCACACCGGGCGACCAATGGCACTTTGAGATCAACGGGAAGGCGTTTTACAGCAAGGGGACGAACATCATTCCCTTTGATCCGTTTTACGCTCGCATTAATCCAGACGCTGTCCGTTGGGTCCTGGAGAGCGCCGTCCAAAGTGGTCAGAACATGGTAAGTGCAATCCGAGTGTAACCTTTCAGTGTCCCGTTGAGGCTCATGTGGATATCCATAGCTTCGTGTTTGGGGAGGTGGTATTTACCAACCGTCAGACGCAACGACGGATGGTGGTCTCTACAATTTCTATTCGTTGTGCGACGAGCTGGGCATCCTTGCTTGGTCTGAGCTCATCTTCTCTAATGCTTTATATCCCACCAATTCCTTCTTTCTCGAGTCTGTCGAACCCGAGGTCAGACAGAATGTTCGCAGAGTTAACAGACACCCGAGCAATGCACAATGGGCTGGTGGGAACGAGATCGAGGGACTCGTCATGATCGCGGATGCGTTCCTGGCGAATGACACACATTATCTCAACGAGGTGAGGGAGACGATGCAACATATATGATTGGACGGCAACGTTTCTTAGTTTGATTCCAGTTCGTCTATTTGTTCCAAGATTATTTGCACGGCGTCGTCCTCTCGGAGACGAACTCGGTGAGCCCGTTTGCTGTTTCTTTGGGGTTGAGCTGAGTACGTATCTGCAGGTGCCCTATACTGACTGCTCCACTACATATGGTGTTCTGAGTCTTGACCCTTATGTGTTGAGGTTTGCAAATGGAACACCAGGATATATCTATGGCAACACTGGTATGACCCCGTGTTTTGCATTCTGACTAACGTTCAAAGCATCCTGCAGAGAGTTATAACTACGATGCGACCCAGGCATTCAACTTGAGCACATACCCAGTCTCGCGGTGAGTTCCCAACGTATCTTTGGCCGCTCGTTGCATCTCACCTTATAATCCTAGTTTTGTGAACGAGTTCGGGTAAGTTTGGCTGGTTCATCGACTTGCGCGAGACCCACATCATTCAACGAGTTCCTCGTAGTTTCCACTCCATGCCGTCGTTCTATACCTGGCAAGAGGTCCTTGAGAACCCGGAGGACTTTGCGTTCAACTCCACGGTTGTGACGTCCCGCGATCGTCATCCCGCGGATGGCACCCTCGCCTGGCCGAACCTCAACGCGACTCAAGGGCAATACCAGATGACGAGCGCTGTCAAGCTCTGGCTTCCAACACCAGGCACCTCGGACACCAACCAGACCTTTGCGCAATGGTGCTGGAGTACACAGCTCTTCCAATCCATGAACATGGTCGCCGAGATTGCCTGGTACAGACACGGTGCTGGGATGGGCGAGAACAACCTCGGCAGTCTCGTCTGGCAGCTCAACGACATCTGGCAAGGTATCAGCTGGTCGGCGATCGAGTATTCTGGCAGGTGGAAAGTACTCAATTATGGATTGGCGAGCGCGTATGCGCCGGTGATCATACAGCCGTTCTGGATGCCGGAAAACGAGACGCTGACGGTGCTCGCGACGTCGGACCGATGGGAGAGTGTAGATGGGGTGGCCCAGTTGACTTGGTATGATTGGAGGGGGCGTGTGTTGAACACCTCGACGACGTCGTTCTCGATCCCGGCCCTCAATAATTCGCTCGTCTATGAGGGGACGGGGTTGGCGACAATTCTCCCCGCTGGATACAACGCGTCCGATGTTTGGCTTCTGATGAACCTCACCGCCAAGGCCAACAACAAGACGGTGACAAATGAGTCGTATGTGAGTACCAGCATCTATTTGTACTTCTGAGGGTCCGGTGATGCTGATCACGGCACCGACGGCACTGACCAGTTCACCCCCGTCTCGCTCGCATACGCCAACCTCGTCGACCCCGAAATCGTGGTGAGCGAGAGCAACCACTACATGTTCACGCTCTCTGCCCAGGGCGGCGTTGGGGCGTGGACGTGGATCGACCATCCGTACGGCACCGTGGGCTATTTCGTGGACACGACGACAGGCAACCCGTCCAATGGGTTTTACCTAATCCCTGGTATCGACCGTACCGGTGAGTGCTGAATGCTGCACGCAATATTTTTTGTCAGTGTTGCTTGTGCGACCTGGATCTGACGCGACTCTCCTCATCATAGTGCAATTCATCCAAAATGCGAAGCTATCATCGGTACGGAACCCTGTCACGGCAGACTTTGTTGTGAGGTCCCTCTGGAACAATACACATGTCTGACAGGACAGAGCGGGGTGCGCATATGGTGGCCTACGTAAGATGAGGCACGAGGCCAGCGTAGGATTTGGGTCTATGCGTGAGAAGCGAAGTGGCTCACCCTTCTCGTTTCTGCCCACTTCGCATCCTCAGCAGTCGTAGCGTTCTGCTAGAACGTGATCCTAGTTACACTCGTTACTTTCGCACCCGCCCGCCGCTTCCTCTCACAAGCTACGTCCAAACATTACTTCCTGCATGTTTGTCCGATGCTACTTCACTCGATCCTTCCCAGCTCGCCTTCACAGCTCGCTCCGCAAAGCCTCTGGCTTTTCACCCAACCACATCCTTATCGTCCTTAGCTCATGTACCCAACCAGAGACATACGATCACTCCTATATTGCTCTAATCACTTGGCAAAATTATTCCTAGTGTGAGAGCCACTCAGACTGTCCGTGCACTGTGAGGAAGGTTTGTGGGTGATATTTGAGCGCAAGAAGGTACGCCAACGCCTAAAATTTAGCTATATGCAAGGGAGATGTAGCTTGCTAGCCAGTACTGAGCAGTCTGGATTTCCATGGCCATTCGGATCCCATTGGTGGCTCATTATTGGCTATCCAAACGCAGGTGATCCGGCACCTGTAACCTTGAAAGATTTCGGGTTATAGATACGGATTCAGACAGACCAGAGGAGACGCGAGCGCTGACCATCCATTTATTTCCGACTCGCTGTACTGGTTTCCTTTCAGGCTGTAACTGACAAAAAAGCTGTGGACCGCGAAAGGTGCGTACTAGTGGATACATGGGGAGAAGCTGGGAAACTGACATTTACTTAAGATATCGTTACACTACTTACGCACCTTCCAGTTGCGATTCAAGTCGTTGGCGTTGCCGGAGCAGTAAGTCTCAGCACGACCTGGCCGCTGAGGATGCGAGACGAGGGCTCAAGCCTAGACCGCGCCGCAGTTAATTCGTTGCTGATCCAAGACTGTCATGATGCGAGGGATACTACAACAGGATGATATATGTTACAGAAAGCAATGCGAAATACGAGAACATGGATGATTGAGTCTGAGATAGCAAGAGCAAGAGATCCGGAAACAACACAGACGAACGCCCAAGACAGCACGACGACTACA
Source organism: Boletus sensibilis (assembly GCA_038092655.1). Classification (NCBI taxonomy): domain Eukaryota; kingdom Fungi; phylum Basidiomycota; class Agaricomycetes; order Boletales; family Boletaceae; genus Boletus; species Boletus sensibilis. The sequence continues at coordinate 9,337 of JBBPQU010000999.1, forward strand.
AGATATCTAGCGTCCGTATCTTCTGTGCGAGATAGCGCGGTGAAACGTCCTTCAGTAGTTGCACGACAATCGGATGATCATATGCAACACGCTTGTATTCATTGTGGGATAGAGGAACGAGCAATAGCGCGCCGAAAGGCTGTCTGAGACGCACGAAAAGCCGCATTGCTCTGGTAGACTTGTCGAGTTGTGAGGAACAATGTGGAGGGGATACGGTGTGTGGTGACGACGGAGAGAGCGCATCGGTGAGTAGAGCATCGGAATTGCCATCTTCGTCATCCCCATCGAGTGGGGTGAGCGGTGCGGTGTCATCGCCCACAATCGGATCCTCGAAAGGAAAGGCAGGATCGAGAAGGCACTTGAGCCATGGATGCACGAGCACCAGATTGTTCAGGTTAGATAAGTCCTCCATCGTCCTGATATCGACATTGCCAAGCGCAGATGTCACCGCGCGATAAACACGCGGAGAACCACCGCTCGAGACCAACTGACCTCGCAACGGAAACATGATGCAAGATAGGCTCAAGCGGCGGCTGAAGAGACGCGGCGATGGAGCAACGACGACCAGATCATATAGTTTCATGGCCGTGTCAAGATATCCCGAGGATGTCGGTAGTCCCGCGACCAATGCGTCCATCTTGCCATCTTCAATTGGGGACGGAACGTAGGGTGATGCTGGCTCGCGATATACACCAATCTCCGCAGGAAGACAGCTGTTATAGTCGGATGCCTTTCCTGTCCAGGCTAATATGGTGACATCCCCAGACCGAGTCAAGACCTCTTGTAAGAGGCGACCCAGAGCGCGTTGTTGTCCCTCGCCATACGTGACTGGGATAGAGACATCGAATATACCGAAGAGCGAGTAGGCTATATCCTCTTGTTTCGTAGCCATGCGTGTGGCGGCAAGACACAGTTTCTGCCGTACATTCTCTGATCCAGGTCGGAGGGAGAGCAGAACTTGTGAATCAACGCCGTTTGCAGCCGCCATCTCGGCCATGATTGCAGATGAATCCTTGTGGTTGTACACATTCTCCTGAGGAAGATAAGGCTTCCAATCTTCGGTGTAGAAACGAATGACACGGGATGCAAAGAACTCTTGCAACGCCCATGCACGGGTGTTCCAAAGACTCCTCTCGAGAGCACCCAGCTCCGAGTCAGACAGTACACCCTTGAGGTGGATGATCGTGAGGGACGATTTGTGGTACCATTCAAACATCGATGTCAGCGATTCTTGAAGCACCGAACCGTCTGCTTTGTTGATACAACACGTGTCGCACCACGCCCACCACAATCCAGCTTCCCGCACCGTCGTACAGAACATTAACAACTTGAAGACTGTGGGTGATGCTGCGAGTTTGTGTACTGATTCATGTAGGACATCATGGAAAAGTGGTTCGGCTTCTTCCCAAGTATGGGAGAACGTGGCATATCTGAAGTATTCTTGAACAGTCTGGGCGATGTGAGAGTCGTCGAGCGCTGTCGTCATGGACGAAACGAGCGCCTTGAACTCTGGATGAGCTTCGAATTCATCCATACGCTCGCGTTCGTGACAAAGACGACCAGTTTCTGTGTTAATCAGGACGAGCGGAGCGTCCCGCTGAGTCCGCTTGACAGAGCTGCGAATAGCCGCCACCGACTGTGATGGGCTCACATAGTGGGTACGCAATTCTGCAAGAGACGGAATTCTCAGACAATGCTTTTATGTGAAATCAGAATATATTTACCCTGAGTAACAGGATCAGGAGATTGTTCAAGTTTCAGAAGCATATCGTTGTATGCATTGATTGCTTCATCGTAACGGTGGGCACCACGTAGCGCTGCATGCTTTCTTTCGTAGCCACGTGGAGATGACGGGTTGAGTTTGATCGCCTGGGATCATATTGGCCATTTGTTCCGGTGTAGATCAGGATACACGTACCGCATTGGCATCCTCCAGCGCATCTTCCCATGATCCAAGCCCGGCTCGTGCTTTGCTTCGCTTGGTCAACAGGTCTGTCGATAAAGGATCGAGAGTCAGTGCTGTATTGTAATGGACAACAGCATCTTCGTATGAAGCAGTGTCCATGGCGTCATCTGCACGATGCTCTAATGTCTTGAGACAACGCGCGTTGAAGTCTGATGTTTAATGTCAGAGAGTACCGAGGGCCACAAACGAACCAGGTAGGGAATCCTCACCAGCAACCCACTCGGTTTTCCCTATAGACATCATGTCCTTCTCGAGGACGTTCATCGCTGTGTGGAAAGAATTTGTCGCATCGCTACGTCGCCGTTGGAGCCCCTCACCAAGTTCCCACTGTGCTTGCTCATCGAGGTTTCCCGTGTCCTGTCCTAGCTCGCTCTGCATTTGTCGGAAACACTCGATTGCCTCTGTGACACGACCGTCCCCTTCGAGAACATCGCAAATCGCCCGATAAATGTCAAACCTCGGAAGCTTGAACTGCGCAGAGAAGAGAGTCAATATCCAGATTTAAACTACCACGCAAAGCATACCTTGGCAGCGGCACTCAATGCTTCGTTCGCTGAGCCACGAATCAACACCGTGCTCGCCCACTTGATTAGTAACGTGTTCGGGGTCGAGGGACTGAGCAACAACACAGTAGAGTAGGCTGCAACCGCTTCGTCGTGTTTCTCGGCGCTCAATGCCTCATCAGCAGTTATTTTGAGTTTCGATATGCATTTGTTTGTGAATTCTGGTGGTGGGATTGAATACTTTGTCCTAATGCGCGATGCGGAGACTCACCAGCAAGCCAGTCCATTATGAGCTTGTTGGCTCTGACCTCCTGACTTACGGTGTTGGTGATCTCGAGAAGAGAGACCGCAGCATCTATTATGCGGTCCTTGTTATACAGGGCTTCGCATTGATGTTTCT